>JAHZMU010002874.1:0-13857 GCA_027743725.1 Rambutsinella grinnellia | reverse complement strand
TTGACAATTTCTTGCTGCAATGACTTTTATGGATTGACCTGCCCTAACCTTTCTTCCACCCAATATTGGCAAGAAACTTACACTCTCACTAAATTTTCACGAATATTTACGAAAATCGAAGTGAATTTAATGATTTGTTACTTAGCCGGTGGTCCTGTTGAGAACCTCAAAAACTAGAAAAACCAGCCCTGGAAAACCGGAATTATGCATTCCTCATTCCAAAGAAATTATTTTTCAGACAAACGGATAAAAAAAAGTTCCAGATGAGTTATACGAGTCTCGCATGGAATGCGCTCTGCTGTTTCTGCTTCACTTGCTTTGCACACATTTGCACTGCATTGCACAAATAAAATATGCAGAGAGATAATTCATACAAAGTCATAATTCTTGATGACAGATTTTTTTACGCGCTCTCCCATTATATTTATGATGGAGCGCAGCAGGGTCCTTTAACTTTTCTCTGAGAGATAAATTTCTCCAGGAAATTTCCTTCCTTCACCTGAGAGTTTTAAACCGCAGTAAAATTGATTGTTTCTTGAATAATTTTATCTCTAATTTTACCCAATTCACTGTAATTGGACATCATCTTCTGGACACTACAATAATTTATAATGGTTATAAAAAGGATGCAATAATAGAGCTCATTTACACACTTCAATCAACTTAATGAGCTAACAGTTTACAGGGCAAACCTGTGATTATCCTACCACACTTGGTTATTAATTGCTTCCTTCCGTTACCCAATTAATTTCCTTAATATTTTTCAAATTTCAAATTAATAAAACTCTGCCATATTAAATTCTGCTATAATCAATTCAGCAAATGTTACATGTAATTAAAATTTATTATCTCAAGTCTGCCCTAGTCAAATTATTTTTAAACAGTTCAAAAGCAAACAAGAAGATAATGAAATTGTAAATAAGAAATAAAGTCCCCTTTAATCCCGATTTCTTCTAAACATTCATTATTTTTTCAACTTTTTTGGTCGGCCGGCATCGCTTTGCACTCCACTTTAATATCTCTTCTTCAGCATGTAGTAATTAGTCAGAGACGACGTGCAGAGTCGTAGATAAAACAGTGACTAATTGCAACAATAAACAAAATGGAACAAGTCTTTGAATGAGTGTTTTTCTATCCTTATTTCATCCTTTTTCTCTAGCTTGATGAGCAGTTTCTCTCTCTTTCTCTCTTCACATCCATTATAAGACAGAGGAAAAGAGAATAAAGTAAATACGTACTAAAACTGGATTACTCGTTTATTAAAAAAGACGATAAAATACTTTTTTATTTTAGAGAATGGTGTGCATACCTAAACGTAGAGAATGCCCAATGTCTATATAAATTGGATAATAAAAGCAGTAAAAGTAAATGCGTCAACTTGTTCTCTTCCACTATAAAATTGCTGACATTTGCAAAACTTGAATTTCTTCTTGTGGAGCTCGGAGCAGCTCCAAAGCAGATACAGACAGAGTTTTTTTTCTCTTTCGGACTCACAATCAACAACAGGTGATGTGGAATGTTCAGCTTTTGAGAATTTCTCTGACAGGATAAACATCTTTGATGGTTTAACCAGAACCTATTCATCCCGGATCTAAAGTGTTTAGACCTTATTATTAGAAATGTTAACCTCTTGCTTATTTTATTCTGGTGCGAAATAGTAAATTCTTTCCCCCGCTGACTTAACACATCTGCTATGAGGGAAAGTGCAGAAATTCACAATTACGCATAAAAAAATGAGAACAAATATTATTTTACATTCCACACGCTTGTCTCACTTGCCCCTTGTTGGTGATACCCAAATGATAAATTGGACTCCCAATCGGGATTATAATCAAGAGAAAAACATTAATTAATGTGGGCTTCTCCCTCTCCCTGTCAGAATTTTTTGTGTGGTGAGATGGTAAAGAGAGAAAATATGATGCTTATCATCTGCTGTTGATAATAAGAGAAATCGAATTAATAATGTGGTGAGACTAACCTGGAGCATTTGAAGAGATAAAAACACACTTTTTTTTGTACATTTTAAAAAATGGGAAAAGTACATTTTTTATCATGATCAATGATTATTATCCACCTCCATGTCGAAAAAATTAAGAAATTGATACTTTCCCAGAGAAACATGGAATTATCTGGTAATCAATAATCAACTTGTAGAAAACAGAATAAAAATATCGTTAATGAAAAAAAACAAGACTATTTTATCTGAATTTGCAAGGTTGTACGCGAGAAGCGAGATATTTTATTAAAATTAGTTAAAGCAAACAAGTGGCTTTTGTGGTTTAATAGTACCGCCCAGAAACAGACTAATTAGGAGATTCGCAGCTGTGATTAAACTCTAGCTAGATGTGGAAAAGAATTCGTGGAAAAGTAAAAAATGCATGTTGAAACTTGAAATGAGTGAGCTTTAACCGAGGAAATAAAAATTTCCCTAGGAAAATTATTGGCGATAGTAATTTGAAGGGATGAGGGGGCATGTTGAATTCATCAAAGATCAATAATAACTGATTTAGTCATGCAGTCAATGTCAAATGTTAGCCACGAACTCAAAATCCATCTTGCCTAATTATCAGCAAAATAAAAAACCTTAAACTAAGGAATAGGATAGTAATGAGGGAGTTATCACGAGCAAATGCTGAAAGCAAATTTTACTAAAAATCTTTTTCAGCTCAAGGAGATCAATGTAATATTAAGGGTAGAAGACACTCGAAGGCCTTGTAGGGAAATGTTTGAAATACTTTTCCTCAGAGCTCGAGAGGTCTTGCCGACGCACAGGTGTATCCGTAAAAATATCACTGAACATGTCTTTTTAGGAAGAGATGCATTTCTATTTCTAAAAAGCAATTTAATTCCATCATGATTCATATGCAAAGTCGACGGATCCTCTAGTTGACTCTCTTTGATTGGAACCGACAGTAAGAAAGGCATTTGTCGGCAAGTAAGAGATTTCTTTCTAGATGACAAAAAGATCAGATGCAGTTAAAATAGGAAATGCAATTCCTAAAATGTCATTAACAATGGAAGAACGATTGTTAGGAATAATATTCAGGTGGAGTAAAATTGGCCTATAGTTGTTCCATGTTTGCTCTCCATTAAAGTTTTAATTCACCAACACCACTTCCCAAATTGACCACTATTATAGCCCACCTCTATAATTATTTCAGTTCTGAATCGTGTCGCACTTCCATAAAAATTAGACCTTTTCTAATGAAACAATTTCAACAATTGCATGGAAAGCCTCTTCCTCTAATCCGTCTATAATTACCTGATACGATCAAACATGCACTTCAACATCAAGAATTATCTAGCGGAACTCCAAATGATCCTTCTGAAAATAATGCTGACAATAAAAAGCCATTCAAGAAATGCTGCCAGGCATTCTAAACTCTTTTTTAAACTCTATAATTTCCTTAAGACGATGGTGATGAAGCGACTCTCTTCTTTTTTATCCTTTAATGACTCCGATAATGATAGAGCTCGCAATTGGTTTTATTGCTTACTTATGGATAATGGCTGGTTTAAGGTAAGTGGAAACCGCAACCACTTTACTGGCGGCTGCCATTGCACAAAAAATGATGCATTATAGACACCACATTGTAAACAGCGTGACACGGGATGGCTCAAGCCGGCAGCATTTTTTATTGCGATTCCTTCCCCGCTTGGATGACCACATCAATATTATTCAAGTAAAAATCACGAATTGAAAATTAACTGAGTGCGAGAAACGACTTTTTAATTGCTAAATAGCCATCGTGTCTACCTGCTTCTGAAATGATATAAGAGAAGATTGATAATAAGAAGCAGTAACGAATGTACCGACTTTTTCACATTTTTTTCTCACCCCACTTATTCCACTTGTTCAAAGAGTAAATCATTTTTCCGCCATGTTAAGAAATGCTTTAAACAAACAATTGATGAAATAAAAAACCCAAGGGGGCATCAACATTACTCTCCAACTTTTCAGACAATGCTCACATCTCACACAATTTTTTTCGTCTTAAAATAAGCAGAGCATTATCATTATCATCGGAACAAAAAATGTAATAATCTATTACATTGTCGGTGTCCTTTCAAGAAGATTAAGTGGATTGGTTGAAAAAAGCGAGCAGAAACAAGACAGAAGAGTAGGATCTTGTTCTGTCCATTTTTTATAATAGGGACAACTTGTACAGAAATATTCAGTGCTTTTCACTCTACCATGAAGCTTGTTGGTATTGTTGGAGATGGCAAAAAATAATAGTTTAAATGCAACTGATTTTTTAGTACGTTCTGCAAAATAGTCGGGAACAATTTTGTCATTAGATACGCGTGCGACGCACCTTGACTCCATCAAGATGCATTCTTTAAGAAATTTAAAGCGGAAGTTGCTTCATCTTACAAGAATTGAGAAATTTTTAAAAATTGACTGAATTGACTGTGTCTGATAGAATAATTTGAAGCAAGCATCTAGGCACCACATAGTCTACTTGGCTGTTCCCTCATCCATTTTAAGTAACCGTTTATTCAAACCATATATATTTTGGTATCGATAAAAGGATCAATTTTCTGAAGCAAAATCGAGATAAGCATTGATTACTCGAACAGATACGCTCAACTTTTAACTTCTCATCTTCCCCATCTATTCCCAAGTAATAAGGCTACTGATTGAGACATCTGGTTCAATGAGGAAAAAATCTGTTTCTTCATCTCATCGACAGCTTCTCTCTTCAACCAAGAAACCACAACGGACTGACATTTTGACAGGAGATAGCTTTCTTTCTCTTGATCTCTCTCTTGCTCCCTCGTCATCCTCTTTTAAAAACAGATGGGAGGAAGTATTAGAGCGGTGATGAGATGAGATGCTCGTGTCTTCTTCTCTGTCTTTCTCTTTATAAAAAATTACACTTAAGCCAATATATTCTCCTCTGAATATTTTAAAATGTGGCTTTTAAAAAGAGTTTTCAAGATGAAGACGAAAAATAGATGGATTGGTGATATCCATATCCTCCGTATCCTCAGTAGGGAAGTAATGATAATACTATATACCGCTACCACCTCCAAGATTGACAAGTCAGACGAGAGAAAAAAGGAAGGAAATTTTTGGAGAGAGCTTCTTAACTAATTGCACATGTTTGAAAAAGCTGAAGATATAAAGCTGAAAAGAAATTTTCACTAATACTTCGTTTCCTTCATGCACGAACACTGAGAAGGAATGTGTTGTTTGGTATATTAAATGTACATAAATGTCTCTTTAGAAAAGACGTAAAGAAAGGAGTAAAATGAGCTGTGTAACTATCCGTTTCTTCTTTTATTAGGAGACTTCATTAAAGGCTGTGGTAGAAACGAAGTTTGCTGAAACCGTTTTACAACTTTTCTTCAAGTGATGGACAGGGCGTGACAGGGCCTTTAACAAATGCAAGAATTTTATCGTTACAACTAAGGAAGAGTTATACGACTCTTGGTACGGCGAAAAATAGCTAATTGATATCTCTCTTGAGTTTACCTCTTCTCTAATTAATTGGTAACGGGACAGAGACAGTCTTTGCTGTGGCTGACGAAGAAAAATATTTCTTGTGGTCAATTAAGAGCTAAAAAAGAATCTTCAAAGGGGTAATATGATCATCGCTACCAGCCAACTACAACGGATATTTTCAAAACTCGGCTGATAAAAAACATGAGCAATACCTGTCTCCGCCAACAACAAAAGAAACTACGCAGACATAAAGAAACGCGCTCACTCAAGCCAACGCAGAAGATATGAAAAACTTTTCTTCTATCGCGTTGCATCAGTAAAAAAGGTATATGGGATCGCAAAACCCTCTGAATACCATTATAAAGGAGACATCCACACAGCAGCAACCAACCAAATGAAAAATGTGAATGCAGCTGAGAAGCTGCTGGACCGCAAAGATCACCACAGGAATCCAAAATACTCTTACTGGGGATAAAAATTATATTCAACTCGACAAAGAAAAAGTGAGGAATAGATAGGACTTGCATAGCATTATCATAACGTATCAACTTCAAAGATAGTGACGGTATTCTACAAGAAAACCATTTAAAGATACCTTTGCATACTCTTACAAATCTCGCTTGCGAAAAATTCGATTCTCTTTGCGAACAAAACAGAAATAAACTTCGGAATGGTTATCGCCAACGGAAAAATATTTCAATAATAAATTGAATCCCATCCATTAATTTCCCATTTTACCTTTGAGCAAAATTTTTAAAGGGGCGGTGTAATCAAATCAAAACATTTAGGATCCACACGCGACAATCAACACACTTTAATTTCCTCTTTCTTACAGATTAATAATAGGATTTTAATTAAACAATAAGGTTGTTCCTGGTGGTAGGCCAGTTACCCCCATTCGGTTTCATTGTAAATGTGTAACAAAAAAGCTGACATTGACATCAGACAGGAACAACACCAACAATACAATTAACTTGGTTGGTAGCTTTCATTGTCTCATATTTTTCCCTATTGATCATCTCCGCTAAGATCACAGCGGGAGGTTGTAATGAATAGGAGAAAAGTGTGAATCATTTCAATTTCATAAATTCCCGAGAAGGAGCATGAATAAGCTTTATTCTTTTATAAGTAGACTTGTGCTCAAATCAAAATTCAAAATCACATCCTGTTTCTCTCTTTGTCATTTTAATTTCAAGAACCGATTGATTTTTCAACAATGGAAATAAAATATTTATGATACAAGCCATCTTCCATTTGTTAAGGAATTTATTTGCAAATAAATTTTATTATTAAAAATTCAGCTAAATGAACTGACTATAAAAAGTAAAATATTAAACTTCTTGAATTACGCCAATCTTATTTTTTTAAATCTTGCTATACCATCAGTTCATCACTGACTTTTCCACATTGTTTGAGCAAAACGATCGCAGTCAACTTTAATATTTTCCATGTAGAAATAACTTTGTAGTAAAGAGTCTTGTAACGAGAGAAAATAATGGGGAAATATTCTGAAATATATGTGTTTACACACGACATGTTTTATTTCCTCTTTATTTTAGACGTCTTTCAGTGACATTACTGCACTACACCATCCTCTACTGCATGATGATGCTGCTTCTCTCTTTCTCTCAACGATGGTACGATTTTCCTCCATTTTCTATACATTTTTTTGCATGGATGCCGTAAAAAAGAAGAGCAGTGGCAGCTGTGTACATGTAATACTTATTCTATACGACTTTTCCCTTCATTTCCTTCTCGTATGTGATATTGCAGTGGCGGTGGTGGTGCGGTGGAATCCTCTCATCTCATTCTCCCCACTTATATATCTCACTGGAAGTATATACGGAGCCCATGCTTGACTAGCTTAGCTCAGGCATTTCCAGTCGAGATTAAAAGTTTGATTTATTTGCCACAAGGCTGAGCTTACAATGAAGCCCTCTTGTCTCCCTTCTCTTGCTTTCCACTTCTACCCACACTATAATTTCCAGAGAATTCCGAAGGAAAAAAAACTGCATATTTTTATAGAAAACCTCCCGTTAGAATTACAGAATATCCCATTCCACTTGCAATATGCGGTTGTTGTCTCTCTCTTCCCGTTTCGGATTCTTTAGTAGAAAAAGCAAAAATATTTAACGGGAGAATGCTACACAAAAATTGCAATGCAGTTACTTCTCGTTGGTAAAAAACGTGACGATTTCTTTCCACTTTTTCATCAAAATCATTTTCTCCATTGGAATATATAGGAAGTGCTCTCCTTTTGTAGAAGAGAAAATAGCAATAATAATATCACCACATTTTACATGGAAGACGAATGAAAAACCTAACTTTCTATACTAGCAGCTTCCAAGCATTTCCCTATCGTTTCTTCTTTTTCTCTCTCTCTTTTCATATGCACCAGCCAAAATTGCAGTGATAATAGAAGTAGCGAGAGTGGAATTGAAGAGAGGATATTTTATACGAGAAAAAAACTATTTTTTCTTTCCCCTAACAGAAAGCTTTCTCGTCAGGAAGGGAAGAGATATGGCTTGGAAGATGGAGAAAAGTCTGACTTACTTCCGTCCTGGCATCACATCGAGAGAAGAAAAAACTACGTTGGATACAATTCTAGTATAGAGAGAAAACCAAGCCAAGTTTTTATATTCTATACTAGTTCATATAGAATTCTTTCGATCTGTAAATGAGCTTAAGGAATAAAACCCTCGCTTTATGATCCGTAAGTTTATCCAGCAAAATGCCAAGATATGTTCAGGAATTTCTATTTGAAAAGAAAAATAGAAATTCAAACCAATTCCCTTACAAAGATTTATTCATGGATGTAATGATGGGTACAGCATACTTTTAATATTTTGCTAATTGTCGGCGTTCTACCAATAGTTTGTTAAATTCCATCAGCATACTCGATTGCACAAAGTTTGAAAAGGATTGCGCGAGCTTTAATAAAAAGTATAAAAGGGTGTAGCATTAACCCTTCGCTTTCTCCCCAGCGTGAATTGTGCTTTGAGGGAAAAAGGGCAGAGAAAGTTTTTGGCGCGGTCTAGCTAATAAAAGGTAATAAATCGTCGTGTTTTATTTGCCCACTAACACTCTGGTTGTGTAGTGGAAGTAAGTGAGAATGCGGAATAGAAGAGAGAGGAAAGAGAGTTTTTGGATTTTCTCCATCCAACCACCACAACCAAAAGAAACAAAAGGGAAGTGTGAGGGAAAGAGTGGCTTTCCTTTTCCACCCGGCTAATCCCGCCTGGCATTTTACTCTCCCTCTTTTAACTACCCAACTTATGCATTCCTCTGTTTTAAAAACATTCCTCAACTTTTCCAACCCATATTATACCCGAAACACAAAAAGGAAGAAGAATGAGGAAAAGAACAAAACTCATTCCCATTCAAAATCTCTCCTCTCTGGCTTTCAAATAGGATTAGAATTTTCATTAAGTGGAAAAGGTAGCGAGGCACATACAAAATTCTACGATATTCATACCACAAGATGCAATTTTCTCCTTTTAAATTAGAAAGTCAACTGGAATAAGCGTTACTTAATCCATCTTATTGGCAGGGGAAAATTAATTCTGTAAAAAAATCTCTCTCAGAAAAAATATTCTTGATCGTGCTAAGCATCTCTGGTCATAATGATGAAGGTTCTAATCGGACTCAGATTTCCATTTCACACCCGACTGCGCTACTCAACTCATGGAATGACTTTTCCGTAATCCGGCAGTTACCTCATCACATGTTTTCTACAAAAAAAATCTTTCCTAGAAAGAATTTTTAACCTTTCTCATGTGAAAAGCGATAATAATATGTTTTTCTCTAGATTTTTCTCTCTCGTCTGGTAGTGAGATGTGATGAGTGTAAGAAAATGAGTCGGGGAATACCCAATCTCTTCTTGAAATTAGCTTTAGTCGTGTGTATCCCAAGACTAAAACTGCATTTTTCACATTTCTTACCCCATTTCTATCCTATACTATTGACTTGAGTTAGAAAAAGGGTGTGAGTATGATGATGATGATATGGAAATCGGATGGAAAAGGATAACTTTCTCGATGACTCTGGTCTCCAGTGAGCCATTTTCTTTGGCTGTATACCCATGTTGATTTCAAACCAATTAACTTTACAGGCTGCAAAAATCTTCAGTTCATTTCTCGGCTCAGCCGTCACACTCATATTTTACTCTTGTCAGTCAAGCCCAATTCCCACCAGTCGCCGCTCTTTCTATTCGTCTATAGAAACATTCTTTTTTATTTAAAAAAAAAACTTCAATTCTTACTCTTCCGCCTCCTGTTTCTCTCAGATAGTCTTTTCGTCTTAAAAAAATCCCGGAGAAAAAGGCAAATGGGCGTATCATAAATGGTGATAAGGCGTCAGTACACTTCCTCCACTAGAAAATTATTGCACCACCACAATTTCTTTGCAAGATGTGTTATAAAAGGGTTATTCCTTGTGGGGGTGGGATATCAATAGGCAAGGGGAAAGTGACATCAAAATTCCTCCTCCAATATAACATTTTGAGTCGTTTACACGCCGGAAAATTCCAATGTCTTTACACACATTCAAAAATTAAAGCAGGTCCGAAGTTCCACGATTCGATGTAGACACAATTTTGAGAAAAATTTAATTTTAAACAAAATTAGTAAAGAATTTTTACATTTCCATTTTAAAAACTTGTCAAATAGAAATACGTCATTTCCCATTCAATTATTAATCCTTCCCAAAAAAATCTACATTAATTTCCTCCATCATCTCTTTCCAGTCACTCTCATTCGAATTCATTTAATTTAACGTAAAGCTCAGAATTTCGTATCGAATAAGTATCAATGATCAGAGACTTGGTGCGATGATGATAACTGAAATTGAGCTTGGAAATGAAATTATTTTTTGTATTCAGCCTTGACTTCTTCTCCACAAGAGTGGATATCATTTCCCCTATTTTTTCCTTTTTTTCCTTCATGCACTGGCACGACTCTTTTTTATCAGAGCGGCAGCCAAAAACA
Organism: Rambutsinella grinnellia; assembly: GCA_027743725.1. Classification (NCBI taxonomy): domain Eukaryota; kingdom Metazoa; phylum Arthropoda; class Collembola; order Entomobryomorpha; family Entomobryidae; genus Rambutsinella; species Rambutsinella grinnellia. The sequence goes on along the minus strand of JAHZMU010002874.1, from coordinate 3,423 downwards.
GATGGAGTTTCCATTTATAGCGAAATTATATCTATCTATAGTAGATACATGCTAGTTGATTGACACATTCGAAATGAATAATTTTTTATCTCGCCTTCCTCATCATTTCCCATTTTCCTTGCTGTAATTTACTCGTATTCCATTAAATATTTGTATCATTTCCCTACTGTGCCAACTCAGCCAAGAATAAATGGAATTTCTTTTCATTTTAATTGCAAATTGGGAGTCTCTCGTAACCGTTCTCATCCTAACCACGCATATTATTATGCTGATCTGACATATCATTGTCTTCCCCGGTTTTTTACAGAGAATTTCCAAATACCACGTATCTAAAAAAAAACTCTGAAGCTTCTTCTCCCTTTCCCATTTTCCTCTCATTGATTCAGATGGTTTTTATTTCAAGAAAGAAGAAGGATCAAGAAGGGAGTAACGGAATCAGTGAGCCGAAACGAGGCACAGTCATCATCACTTAAACTTCTGGATATAATTTTGACAGAAATAAATATCCCCAAGATATCTGTGGGATTTTAAAATAAAAAAAAATGTTTGAAAATTCCCTTTAAAATAATACCAGCTCTATCGTGTAGAAACGGTAGATTCTACGAAACATCTCATTACGTATTACTAGCGAAAAAATACTCATAGAATTTCCATTTCGGTGTGTTCAGTCAAAATACATATTTCAGTAGAGAGAGAACAAGGAAATACTTTCAAAATTTTAAATTCTGATCACAACCGGAGAGAAACAGCCTTATATTTGCACACAGGTCTTGCCGCGTTATCCCACATTTTATTTGAAATATTTCTCCTTTTTTCTAACCATAACCGCAAAAAAAGTACAGTCTACCCGACTACTTCCTCGTGGAACTGGAGCGTAAAAGGAAAATGTCTTTTGGAGAGAAGCACAAGACGAGTCTTATTCTTCATATTTTATCTGACGAAAAAAATGGTAAATGTGCTCTGGTTCGGAAAAGGGTGAAAAAGCTTTCAGGCTTACACACACAAGGTATTAGGGATCAGTGTAAAATTTATGACAAGTGACGGGACCTGAATGTCAAATTTTTCCAAAAATAGTCCGGACATTTCTCCTTCTCATCTCTTAATGGCTTGGGGGAGGGAGAAAGTGGAAGTGTTTTGGATCTCTCTTAAAAAAGAAGTGAACAAAAATGGAGCTTTCTTGTCCAGAGAGAGAAAAAAGTGAAGCGTATGACAATTCAAACTTAATTCCAGAGAAAAAAAGATGAAAATCATTGTTTTACGATTTCTCTCAAACTCCTTTACAGCTTATAATTGCAGAGATCAAACAATAAATATTATATTCATTGAGAATGCTTTTCATGACTTTGTCAGCAGCTCTAAAACAGTTGTCAACTCTATAAAGCCATTATAATACGTAATCTTGCTCAAAGTTGCGGAATCCCTAATAAAAAAAGTTTTTCTTTTCAGGAAGAAATCAAGACCACTCGCGTATCTCAAAGACAATATAATCGGCTTTTTCTAGTCTGTGTGAGGTCTTCTCATCTCTCTTGAAAAAGCCTCGAGTAAAATCTATTATTTTACTATTGTACTTATTTAATGATTTATTCTTTTACAATTCATCCAAACCCCTACCAATCCCATCATCACTTGTTTAACAACGGGCGTAACTCGAGCAAACTGTTAAGCTGATGATGGCTATTATTACTGCAACCGGATAATTGCCGAGTTTCTACTTTTCAAGATTCTGCAGTTGTCGTATCACTGCCTCTTAAAAAATCTGAATTTTCTCTAGTCACTTTCAGCCGGGATAATGAGCTCGAAGGAAACTTGGAGCCACCTACTATTTACCATCAGTATCTTAGAGAATTTTCTCTCCTTCTGCAAAAAAAATCTTTTACAACTGATCTTTTTCTTGAAAATCTCTGAACAAGCACTTTTTGTTTATGACACGGAAATAAAATGATTTTTACAGAGCACAATGCCATTTCCTAACAGCTTTTAGCCTACAGTTTGCTTCTGTGTCTTGACTAAATTGGGATAATTTTTTACAGGTCCAATCCTGCCCTCCAATTTTCATCCACCTCCACTCCAACCCTTTCGTGCTATCTGACAGTTAAAATGAAATCAGTTGGAAGTGGAACTAGCCCCAATAAAAAAAATCCAGTAACGAAATCAAAAACCCAACGTGATTCACCTTTTAATGATCATCATTATTATCCCCTTACACGATCCATGATCGACATAAACCATTTGAAATTAAGGTTGACACTGATAATAATCGATCCGTTCCATCTCATCAAAATTAATTTTCATCAAGAGTTACACTAAAAAGAATCATATAATAACTTTTTTTATTGTGTATGCAATATGCACCGGTGCAGCCAGAGCTCAGCTCAATTTACGACGGGATGCGGCTCGTAAGACTAATGAAATATTTTTTCCAGACAAAGCGTTTATCTCACGATTACGATGGCTGTAGATTTTATGGAAGAAAACCTCAAACACATTTCGTCTCGCTTACCTGAAACAAATAAAAAGAAATTGTTAATTTTTACGGTCATTTTTTAAATGTAAAAAAGCATAAGCATTGATTTCATATCCATTCCGCTTTCTCTAGATCGCTAGATTTAAATGAGCTACTTTTTCTTTGGGAGAAAAGTGATGTGAGAGATTTAACGACATGATTATTGCTTTAACAGGCAACCCTTTTGGCCTTATCTTTATTAACCTTGCTGGCTTGCTTTACGCACTATTATTCCACCTGTAAACTACCCGTTTAGATTTTAGATCTTATACGAAGGGTTTTAACCCTTTCCACTTATAAAAATGACATTCTTGAAACAATAATCAAAGCCATTCCAACTCCGAGTGAGACTATATAGATAAGGTAATGTGATCCTTTTTATCATTTCAACTTTAATTTTTGACTTTATTAAAGTTTGATGTTTTGATGGTGATCTTACGCAGTTGTCGTTAGCATTAACGATCATGTCGGGCAAGTCGTTGTTGTTGTTTCGTCGTCATTTCCAAAACCACTTTTCTCTTCTGTAGAGAAAAACGTAAATGTGTTAGTGTTATTGCTGTTGACATGATGTCGAATGGACCTCATGAATGGGATTGGCATCATGTGCATTCTTTTATAAACATTTCGGATCTGATTCCTCTCAGGAAATACTTTCAAAAGATTAGATAGGAGAGGTGAGAAGCTAATGGAAAGTTTGCATGATACTGGAAAATATCCCATTTTCCACTTTTCAATTAGTTCACCCCAATCCAAAGTCAACTGAATTTGCCTCTTTAATTTCACACACATTTAGGGAAAGATTCACTTTTATAAAAATGCATGCTTTATTATTATTATTATTGACTTTATTGCAGATCTTATTGACTTTTACAAATAAAAGTAACAGTGATCCATATCCTAAACTACTAGAAAAAGAAAAG
>JAHZMU010002873.1:0-25658 GCA_027743725.1 Rambutsinella grinnellia | reverse complement strand
CTTCCAAATTGTTGGAGCAGCTTCGGAAGCCATGGGCAAATATGATGTTACATTTGAACCCGATATGGTTCAGCAATTAGTCATTGGCAATTCTTCCACTGTTGATGTAAGTTGAAAATGATATTGATTATTTTACAAATTAAATTTTTTTTTAATTTAGGTAAAATTTCAAAAAACAACAATAGCCCAAGATGGAGATCACGACATAGTTAAAATGGTTTATTACACTTTAGACCCAAACTTAGCTTCTGTTTCCCCCCTTAATTACGGAAATGGGTCAGATTATCCTCTTGAGATTCAAAATGGAAGTGTTACTTCCAAGATGAATGTTACGGGAAAGTTTATTGGGTACACGAAAGTCTGTGCGGATGGAGTTGATTCGAATAATCAAACAGTTCAAACGGAATGCATTGATGTGTCGGTGATTAGAAAGCCAAGAGCGATTGATTTAGCCTTTACTTATAGTGTGGCTGCGTTAGTAGCTATAATCTATATTAATATGGGGGCAGCCTTGGACACTACGACAATCAAGGAGACTATTAAGAGACCTGTAGGACCTGTCATTGGATTCCTATCACAATTTATTATAATGCCAGTCTTATCATTTGCAATAGCCAAGGCTTTGATTGACTTGCCATCGTTACAATTAGGCTTGTTTATTGCGGGGTGCTCGCCAGGCGGAGGGGCATCAAATATATGGACATTAACACTTGGAGGAAATCTCGACTTGTCAATTACAATGACTACTATCTCTACGTTTTCAGCTTTTGGTAAAGGGAAATTAAAGAAATAAAGATAATTTAATAAGGAAATTACTAATTATTGATTATCCTTTTTAGTGATGATGCCCCTCTGGATTTTAACTTTGGGAGCGACTATATTCTCCCAAGCGAAATTAAAAATTCCGTATTCGAAAATCGGGACATTCGCAATAGCTTTGGTTGTTCCGCTGGCTGTGGGGATTTTGATTCAGAGGACTTTGCCAAAAGTGGCTAAATTCCTTGTTAGGATCTTGAAGCCATTTGCAGTCTTCCTTATCGTCTTCATCGTTGTTTTTGCTGTTTACACAAATGTTTACCTCTTTTCCTTGTTTACCTGGCAGGTTAGCTAAATTATAAATATTTTAAATGAAATTTGCAAATTACTAATAACAACGTATTTAGATTTTATTATCCGGCATGCTTCTCCCTTGGCTCGGCTACATTCTCGGTGGAGGAACGGCTTACCTCCTCCGACAAAATTGGCGGGATGTCCTCGCCATCGGGATTGAAACCGGGGTTCAGAACACCGGACTTGCTATTTTCGCTTTGAGGTTTTCACTACCCCAGCCGGATTCTGATCTCACGACTGGTAAGAATTAAGAATTAAACTTTTAAATGTAAACTAACCATCTTATTTATATAGTGATGCCGGTAGCAGTCGCTATAATGACACCGGTTCTCCCTATCGCCCTCCTCATCATCCAAAAGATGAGTGGGAAGGCCACCCTCCCCGAAAAGGAGGAGAAGAAGGAGCCCCTCTTCAGTATCATCGAAGACTCCTCCATCCACAGTAATAACAGTAGTTTTAGTGGGGGATATCAACCAGCTCCTCTTTATCCATCGTCATGATCACCCTTCAAAATTTTCTTTTGATCTGTCAACTTTTTGTGGCGTCACTCAAAGTCTTATTTGTATAGAAATCAAAATAGCTTCGGGGCAAAAACTATTAAGCTTATCTATGCTATATTCCATTGTAAAATTTAATGTAATTTTAATTGTCTTATAGAATCTATATTCTGATTGTGCTTTTCTTTTAAATTGTTTGAGTGAATTTTGATTTCTTTCAGAGCGCAAGTCATACGGGGCAGTTGAAAATGAAGCTTAAAAAACTGTAGTGATTAAACTAGGGACTGTTCAGGGGTAGTCAGTGGAATGATAGACTGGTAAAAAAAATAAGTAGAGATTTAAAATGAGCAGAGAAAATGAATAAACGAATGCATTAAAAACGAAACCGTTCAATCCATCGGAATTTCTTCATGAATTTTTTTTTCATCAAAGCTCCCAACTACCTACCAAGCAGGAACATTTTGCCCCACTTGCCTTTGTTTACTTCCTTTTATACAGCGGGGCTATGACCAGTTTTTATTTTTCATCCGTTTACATTTCTCTTCCCTCACCGTTCACTTCCTGTGAATTTTTTCTCGGAAATTTCACACCATTTAATCAGGGATTAATAGCCTCTCAAGAAGGAACTTGATTGGAATAATCGTAAGTGAACTAGTAACGTTACTCCGTTTCAGGAGAATGTCATATAATTTATATTAAAAGTTTAATTATGCGAAACTCTGCATTTTTAATTCGGCATGAGTGAAACCTGATTGAACGGATGTTGATTACTTTCTTCGAGACTCGAGACGAAAAACATATCTATTTTTACCCGTTGTGTCATCTCCATTCTAACCAAGAGAGGTATTGGAAGCTGCTTGTACACAGAGAAAAAGATGAGAGGATTGCAAAAATCTCTGTCCTTGTTTTATAATTAGGAATTTGCTGGGCCGACTCTCTCTTAGTCCATGTCAAAGAAAAGAGCTCTCTCATGACTCATAAGACAAAAGCTATGCTGTGATTACTTCCGTTAAGTTTATCAGTTTTTGGGGATGAGACTCTTTTTAAATTTAACAAATTCAGTTAAACTAAATAATTTATATATAAATTTTGGAGACGGGAAAAAATTCACTAAAAACAGTTTGACTCGGTAAGGTTTGGAGTGGTCTGTGCATGATTTGTTGTGTCTGTGATAAAAAGACATTAATTTAAGTAGGATTAGAGTAATCATTCGAGCCAAATTGAGACTGAACAAAGGAGAGAGTCGCCTCCTTTCGTTCCATTTGTTTCGCTCGTAAAAGAAACATTAGTCATTTTGAACTTAATTGGTTGGTTGAGCGAGTTAAATAAATGCGGTTAAAGTTGTAGGAAAATAGTTGGACTCGAGTTGAGGAATAAGCGAGAATTGGTTGGGATATTATTCGAATAATTTTGAGTAGGGCTCGGGAGTTATTGATTGGATGTAAATTTGTTGGGAATTAGAAAAAGGTGAAATGGTTAAGGTTAGAATTAAATGGGTTGTAAATGGTTTTTTGTCTTTGCAGTTTTCCACGCACAACATCCTAAAATGAGACGAGGATTGAACTGATTGATTAGACCGGAAGCTCAATATTTTGGATTTTGGACCTGGAATGAATGAAGCAGGATTTGGTTTTTAATCTGGATTAATCTTTAGAAATCTGACGGTGATCATGAGCATGAGAAGGTGAGACAATGTGTTTAAATGCTTGAAATTTGTAATTAATTATGTGAAATGTGTTTAGAGGAAGTTTGAAGCTGAAGGCCCTTGGCAGGTCTCATGGACAACTCCATATTCTTTTGTGGCAAGCGAGAGAAGCTCAAACAACTTTGCTGGCAGCGGCAGCAGCTCAGAAAACCCTTTTTAATGATATTGCAGCTTGGGCGTCAACGGAAAACCGGGCGTTGAGTGATGTCTGCTCAAGTGCTTCAGAACTGAGCTCTGTTTATAGCGGAGCTTTGACCCAGCTTGCACTAGCATTCAAGTCTTTTAGAAAAGAAATGAGTTTAGTACTAGAGGGAGAGAAGAGATGTGATAATAATCAGAAGCGGTTGCAGGACGCGGAACAAAAAAGAATTAAATTGAGAAGACAGGTAAATCATGAGTTTAGTAAAATGTTTTTATTAAATACAAAAATGATTTGTTTATTAGGTTCTCCGTGCACAAAATCGGACGATTAGTGAAGGAAGTAGGCAATCTGGAGATTTTACACAGTTACAAACTCAACTGGCTGAAGCTGAAAGAACTGCGGAGAGAGCACACATTGAAGGTAAATATTACTTAAATCTAGTATTAAAATAACTGTTTTTAATTCTACCTTTTTTATAGCATGCGAAGCATCTCGAGAACAAGAAGCTGTAAAATTAGTCGTGATGAAAACCGCCCTTTCGAAACTGTCACAGTCGCACCTAACTCTTTCTTCCAATGTAAAAGTGATATTCGACGGGAACTTGGAGCTATCCAATCTTCTTCCTGACCCACCCCCACCCGGCGATCCGCTTAGCTGCATTCGATACACTTCTTACGACACTTCCAAAGCAATTATAGAAAGAGTACGACAGCAAGTAAATATTGATAACGTGCCTGGGATAAATTCACCAAGAAGATCGTCTGGAGGCTCTACCCGTCCCTTGTCCACATCAACCCCATTAGTCTCACCCAATTGGTCCGGAGAGCCTAGTGCCCCCCGAGAATCATATTCGCCATCGGAACCACCTCCTCCATACAATACGAGTTATATCAGGTGGGAGAGATCAAGGATATCAAACCCCTTCTAAAACAATTTGCTTCTTTGTTCTGCTAACAGTTTTGATTTAAATTCACCTCTATTGTTTTTCTTTATTTATATCTTTTGCAATTGTTAAATTTATTGCTTGGTTTTTTTTCTAATTTGTGGTTTTTGCCTAATAGTTTATCCAACTTTTTGTAATTTCTTTCCATGTATGTATTTATTTTCTAATATTACCACTTTGTCAAGCTACTTATGAAAGTATTAAATTTGTAAACTCTTCTCCAGTCCAAATACCAACCAGGTTCTTCCCACTCACTCAAGACACTCTTCGCTCAATATAACCAGTCCAAGAAGGATCGAATATCAAAACGTCCAGACCGCTAATAGGAGCTCATCCAACCTGGAAAACTATTATAGTAGCAACCTCTCCCCAAATTCATCATCTGTGTCTAGCAATTCCGTTACTAATGGAGATGATTTTACTAATCTTGATCGTCCTTCTCCCCGACCACGGCACCAAAGACATAGCAGCATAGCAGTGAATCTGTTCGGGGCTAATGAAAGTCCACCTGGCTACCAACAAAGTCTCAGACATAGTTATGCAAACCTTCCTTTGAACTAAACAAGTTTTTAAAATAGCAACGATTATTTTATAAATCTGACAAAATCCCGATAAATCTACGTATTTCAGTCCCTTCAAAAAATGTAAAAATTGGAAATGTATAGAATTACCATCGAAATATTATAAAGTACTTGGTTTTTTTTAAACTTAAACAATTTTATCCTAGATAATTAGTCATATTTATTTCATGATCCATCATAGGATTCAAAATTTTAGATAAAACCTAATCATTTTAATGTGCAATTTAAAAAATCATTTGTAAATTGCTAGTTTTAATAAATAGTTGATAATTCTACAACATTACATTTCTTTTCTCATGTCTTTCTGTTATTTTCCATCTCCATACATTTCTCTGCAAATGAGCTATGACTTGGTCATCCCCTCTCTTTATTAATTGTGAACGTGAGAGAGGGATTAGGAAGCCCTACTTTCCCCTACAACTTCTAAATGAGAAATTAGTACGGAATCACTCACTCATTTACTAATAAGAGTATGAACTGCTTTGATTTCATAAGTTTTTAAGGGTGAATGCATTACTAATTCTCATTAACATTCGATATTCTCTCGGAGCAGAAACCTTGCATGAAATATCACTTTCCACTCCTTTTTCGGGAAATGATGCATTGATTAGAGTTGTTGTCCACATACTCGATGAATAATTTGGAGTATACTCGAGACAAGAGCATTTGCATATGTGCCCAACTCATAAGTCTTCCTCCAAGTCTTCTCAAAAAGTCAAGCGTAGACATAATGAACATTGTTTTATTGGGGAAAATTGCTAATAGGAGCATGTCCTGACTTACGCTCGTTATTCTAAAACCCTTTAAAAATTTCAATGACTACTACCTTCCACTACAATTAACGGAGACAAAAGTCATTCCCGTATTGAGTTTTCACTTATAAATGTACTCATTCTTAAATACTATTGTTAGCATAACCAATCATTCCCATTTCGATTTACAAGCATTTTATTATTCGCGACGTTTCCCTAATTAATGCTGACATGGAAGTAATGAAAAGTTGTACAAAAAACATTCTACGCTTATGCATCACTAAGCGGACTGGGAGACTACGTGAAAGTCTTCTCATTTTCCCCTTTAGATATGAAAACTTAGCTATCATCAGCATAATGCTCTCGAGTAATTAAAAAGCATTGGTTTCAAATTTCACTTCCTCTCTTCCCAATCCTACTTGATATTAATATGTTGCTGGTGAAGAGGCTTTTTCCTTCCGTGAACAAATAAGGGATTTTTAATTACTCTTACCAGCCATAGCGTGAGTCATCGGATGATGAAATGATGCAAAGAAGGTCATACAAGCACGATATATGAAGAGAACACTTATCGAAACTCGTATGATAAGTACTCCCAATTATGCACAGACATCACTTGCTCCACAGCTCAATCACGATAATCACGGTTGCATGAATTTTGAAGAATTGTTGGGGAAGAAAAAAAGACGAAATGAAAAATTGGAGGGGGAACTGTAAAAAGTAATTTTTTACCCGTGATATGACTTGGTACTCTTTAGAATTACTCACGTACAAAGTAAAAATGTGGAGGGCTCTTGGAATATATTTTTTTTTCTGCTAAACCATCAGTTCAGATTAAATCTTTGGAATTTTTAGGCAAAAATGAATACTTATTAAAAATTAATTTGATGGAAAAAATATAATTTAACTCAATTAATTTTAATTGCGGACAGGTAAGGAAATAGATGATGTCATATAGCATTGTACAATTTTGGTTTGTATCCATTTGACCTAGTCGGCCATGCAGTTTGAGTCAGGCCTAGATGAAATGGTTAAAAGAAACCTCTACCCAAGCCCTTTCCGTTTTGCTGCCACATCACAAGAACTTTGCTCACTTGATCCAGAAGCAACAGTACAGCATCTCCCACTTTTTTTCACGCACTTTCCCCAACATTATTTCAGAAGCTGTTCTGCAAAATTGGTAATTTATATGCACTCATGTAGCTGACTTTTCTAGACCTAGAATTGGAGACACTACTGGATTTGGTTGAGGAAAAAGGCTTACACTATTGCTCCATTTCTCCTTTTCTAGTATGTCATGCCTGGATAAAAATGAATAGAGAAGAAGCCCCCAAGCCAAGTTTTTTTTACATGCAAAACAAGCCGATATATGTGCAACTCGCACAAATTATGCGAATGAGGGAGAGATGATTCGGTTTTTTTTGGAGAAAAAGAGAGAGAGAGAAAGGGAGTGAAAAAGGAATTAAATCCATAAACGTAGGAAAAAAGGCTAAGAGCTTTGTGCATATTGTAAAGGGGGGAAAAGTGAGCACTTGATTCGCACATCAACTCAGTATCTAGGAGAGACTCTGAATTTCCATGAGGGCGAGCAAGACCGACCCAAGCCGAACTCTTTTTGGACATGTCAAAAAATGCTGGAGAGTGGCGGTGAGACATAGGAAGAGAATCAGTTGTTTGCTGTAGTTCTCTCTGCTCCCCACACGAACCTAATGTTATGGAGAAAGGAAAAGGCAGCAGCAAAAACACACTCTTTACTACACACCAACTTTTTCAGAATTGATGATCAGCTTTGTGAGTCTGGTCTGTTCAGTTAGTAAACAGTGCTTCTCTAGCTCATGTTTTTCCTCCCTTTCAACTCCAACTTGCCTCAGTTGGGTTAGGAATACCGTTCTATTCACATCTCAGCGTTACATCGCTTTCCTAAACGAAGAGCTTTCATGCTTTTCGCAGTGCGAGTATCTCAAAGTGAAGAAGTTCAATCCTCACTTTTTTCTCTCTGAAAACTTTTGGAAGCTAGTTCTCCTCTCAAACATTTTCTCCGTGTATTTTTTTCTTTCTTGGCAAGCCATTTTTCCAGTTTCCCTTAAACAAGCTCTTTTAACGTCATTTACTCTTTTAGAAAAACAAAATTAGTTTTCCCTCATGGAAAACTCTATTTAGTTGACAATTTCCTAATAACATTTACATCTCTCCTCAGATATGTAAAGAGAGCCAAAGTGTCTAGTCTCTGCTCTCTTTCTGCAGGAGTTACATTTAAAAACTTTTACTCAATCTCTTTCTGATTCTCTGCTCGCTTCGGGCGATTTCACAAAAAGTCAAGAAGAATACACTTCGTAATGGAGCAACAGCTCTGTGTTTTTTCGAGAAACATTAAAGAAAAATCTCTCCTTTTATTCCTTTTCCAGAGTTTAAGGAGTGTAATAAACGGAATCTCTTTTACTACTGAACTCTCCACAACTCACGTATTCATCATGAAAGGATCATGATCACAACTCAGTAAATAAATCCACGTGTGACTGTAAACGAACAGCTTAAAGGAGCTCTTGTCAAACGTTCTTATTGTCCTCGGTTGTAAAAGTGCAATACAATTTTTATTCCCAAGTTAGTAAACAAGTCGGCGGCATCCACAACATAATTTTTTCTCTCCAAAGTGTCTAACTAAAACATGTGTCTCCTTTTATTACAATAATTTCTTGGAAAGCGTCGAACGAAAACTTTGTTCTTATACCTATTTCTTTACAAGTGAAGCTTGCTACGATATGTAAAACTATCTTTTGACAAAAGTATGCATTGAATGTGAATCCCTCTCGTCGTAAAAAATCATTACTGAAAAAAAAGTACACATAAATAGCTCACCATTTAAGTGAATTAAATGGGAATTGTGCGCAACTGTTGTGGATTGCCATTTTATGGCCTTCTCCAATTCAAGCAATGAAATTGTTCATTTAGACCTGCTGTTACTCCACTCATCTTCAGAGATACTAGAATAATAAGGAATAATTAAGAAATCACAGGACAAACACAACTTTTTTATATGACAACAAAATTTTCTATATACGTGAATGAATCATTTCGTGTGTCGGAAAGAATTGTTTTGATTTCACTATCATCTCTTATTCTTCGGGAGCGTGTAATAATAGATAAAAAAGTGAGTGTGGATGTGCTCGGAGAGACGATTGTGAAAAAAAAGAATTACCGTTCACTCCACTGCTCCTAAGAGGTTCTAAGTGTATATATTTTATCAGAATATTCCCTACAAAACTCTTCGGCATCTCTTCCAAGTTATTGAGCCAGATGTGTGTAATGTTTTAGAAGTTTGTTGCTCTTTTTTTTTCTTTAAAAAAAAGAAAAGGGAGAGAATAATGTTGATCATGATGATGGGGTGCATGAAAAATCAACTTTCCAGCCTGGACCACTGAGGAAGAGATTGCGTTAAAAGTGGTGAAAAATAAACAGACAAAAAAAATTTCACTTGGAGAAATCCTCTCTCCCGATCCACTTGAGGAAGGAAGAGAAGTTCTTTCTCCATCGAAGCCGCCAGAGAAGAATATTATTTCACTCATTTTAATTTTTCACCCATTCTCTCCAAGAATAAAAAGCTTGCTCACAAGAGAGCTCAGCAAACCATCACTAATAATATTATAGGATGGAGGAAAAAGTTTGAATATTTTTATTATGAGAGAGAGAGAGAAAGGAAATGCACTCAGCCTCAATGATAATCTCTCGCCCACTCTCCAGAGTAATACAGTGTTAATAAGAGAATAAAAGATTCCAACAAGTCTTGTGAAAAGAGAGAAACAACAGCCGTGATTGTCATCATCTTCGCAGGAAAGTCTCGAGGAACAGAAACATTTCGGACAATTCTCTTTCTTTTGGATTCAGCCAAAACGTTTCAATATCTACTCTGTGTGTGGTTAAAGTAGATTTTTTCTCAACATTTTTTCTTGGTGGGTGCATTATTTATTATGGACTATTATTTTATTACTAAGTAAAAAAAAGTATGACGCAAAGAAAACGACAGCTCCTGCTTGCCTCCAATGCAAAGTCTAATCAAATGAGGGGATGATGATGATGCCTCAATTTTTATTACCAGCGTTCATTTCCTCTCTCTCTAACTCTCTCTCCCCAGATTTTATTTTTAGGAATAGATAATACCTTGGGAGAGTGAGCTGGAAATGTGTTTTAATGAATGCATGAAATTCATGCAATCCGGCGTGTTTATATAAAAAGTCGTATAATTTACTGTCCATCCTGTTCTCAGCAACAATGAGCATAAAACGACTTGGAGGAGCACGACGAATTCTCTTTTTCAAATCAGCCACGCTCGTTTTTAGAACTGTGCATTCTTAAATTTCTTTACATGGGTTAGTAAGAAATGAGAGAAAAAAATACAAAAAGGATATTTATAGTGGAGCACGCTACGCTTTTCACATTCCAGATCATCAGATCATATCATGAGTTTCTCTCTACTTATCTTGTACCCTTTTCTGGCTAATAATGAAGTCCACGATGGGAATTATAATGAAACAGTTAACTTCTATTTTTTTTTCTTCTAAAGCTTTAAAGCCACCTTTACCTCTGGAGACATGAGAAGACATAAAAAAGATACACACGAGATGTGATAGAGATTGAAGAAAGATACCCTTTTTCTTGTTTGCCTTCGTCATCATCACTACCACTAGTGTAATAATTTCAAGTTTCTTTCTCTCTCTTATATTCCCAGTTACACTTTTTATATTTGTCTCTCCCCGAAAAAAAAATATTACATCTGGCCTAGTACATAAGTAGAAGTACAAATATGGAGTGGAAATCAAAGGGGATACCACATACAGGTTTTGTTCTTCTACTAGAGAAAAAAAAACTACCTCTCCAAAAGGCTCCCAACTGCACTTACATAATTGCAGCGAGAAGTCTGCAACAATCAAGCAGTTTATATTCATACTAAAAGGGAATACGAGATTAGAGAAAAAACTAATATCTACATTGTAATATTAGCTGTGATGAGAGAGATTTTGGATGAGGGTATTCCCCATCATTTTCAATAAAAGGGCTTCTGCCCAGCGAAAAAAAAGTGGAGCAGGAGAGAGAGAGAGAGAGAGAGTATCAGAGCGCTCATTAAAGCTGATTAAACGGTTTGTACTCTTTAGGATTTTCATGTAAGTCCATATTTCCAAGTTATAATATGGCTACGTGTAAAGGCTGAATACTGGAATGGTACGTGCACCCAACTGGTGGATACTGATTAGAAAAAGGGAGGACTAGAGCCCTTCTCAACATTATCCTGATCATCTATCTGGAGATGAGTGAGGAAAGAGATTACATGCACAAGCCCATTTCATTATTGATATTGAAGTAAAAAAAGAGGAGACGGATGGCGACTAGAGTTCCGCTAATTCCATCCACTTCTTCATCATTTTACTATTAGGGGAGCCTCTCATTTACATGGAAGCAGTGACCCTTTTTGGTTGGGTGCAGTGCCAGTGGTTTCCTCTCTCTTTTGTCAATGTTCTGATGGTGAGGATAGGAAAACAAATAGGAGATGAGTATAATGTCCATGTTATATAGAGAGAGAGCCTTTAATTTTATTCTGGCAGTGACACTCAGGCCAAAAGGCTCTTTTATGAGTGACTGGTTCCCCGGCTGGAACCACATGATTACAGTGGAGCAGAAGTAATAGGACAAAACTGGCAACAGAGAGAGATGAGCTGATGTTTTCTGTACAAGAGAGCACAGCTGCAGAAAGTATCATTATTGAGGGATCAAGACTAGGCTTAAGTATGCATGGCTAAATGGATTTAAGGGAGTTGTCATATGACTTAATAACAGGGTAAACCCGGACCTATCAAGATTAATTGTTCTTATCTAAGCCCATCCGAACCAAGTTGTCAATGATAAAAAATCAATGCCAATGTCACAATATAACTTATGATTGCTTACTCATTTAGAAGAAATTCATCTTTTGACAAGTTTATTTCTTTACCTCTTCAGTATTCTATGAAAGGGATGAGAAGGTAAATGGCATTTACTCCTTTTAACTTTTCCCCTGGCAATGTAAATAGTATGAAATAAGAGGAGCCACACACCATCAGCTCTGTGAACTTAAGCCTTCCTGAGAACTCCTGTCAATGGAACAGGACAGCTACAGAAATGAATAAGTTTCTTTCGAAAGAGAGAGAGAGAGTGAAAGGGAAAACTTGTATTTCCACATGAAGAAGTGAAATGAAACGTGTCTCACAACTTGTTTCCTTGAGCAAATTACCTTTCTCCTTTCTAATCTTTTCCCCTTCGTATGTTGGGGAATGAAGAATGGGCTCTTTGTTTTCTTTTTTCTTCGAAAGCACGTCTCTAAGTTCTAGGGCACTCTCGTAAGGTACTTATGACTCGTCAGGAGAAAGAATTCCAGAGAAAAAAGATAGAAAAGCAGATTTTTTCTCCTTGCTGTATCCTCCTAAGCTGTTATGATTTAGCTTAGTTATGATTTGGCAAAGTCAGTAGGTTACCCACAAGGTTCTTGTCTTCAGGTTTGAGTGCACTGAAATATTAAAAGGTAGTTCGCATCATCCTTTTTCCTTGATGTTCAAGTAATGTCTAGAAAATGGGATTAGTGTGGAAGCGTGTGACTTCCTTTAAGTTATTTATAGGGTTTGAAGAGTGACGTCTAAATCAATAAGTGAAGTCTTTTTTTTAGAAAAAAATCCCGCCAATCCGCAACAAATCAAAAGTTTTCACCAACTTTTATGACACCTTTGACAACTTGTAGAATGGACAGGTCAACTGATGCGAATGGGTGTGGTTGTATTAAAAGTTTGACACGTGAAAAAAAGTGTTATTTTTCGCAAAATTCTTTACCTCTCATACTTTAAAATAAATGTGTTAACAGACAATAAAATAGCTTATCTTGCACTCATCACTCCCTCCTTGTGAAAATCCCCTGCATTTCTCAACTCTCGTTAAGCCTTAAAAAGTTTAGACACTTTTATGTTTGACTTGAGCCACTTTTCACCAATTTTTTATGTACATAAATCCAGGAAAATTGAAAAACTTGTTTGTAAAATGATGATGATGAGGGAACGGATGGATAACTGCCGCTCTTTTCATGGCTAAGGTCTTACTTTAATACTCAAATGTTTCAAAACGTCATACTCAAAATTGGGGAAAAGTTATTCTTTACATATGCAATTCGGGCAACTCCTTCATCCATTTCCTCCCTTTCACTCTCGCCAATTCCCTTATTATTAAATGGAAAATGTGACGTAATAAATTCTCCACTCATTCCATTATTAACTTTTCTGTATTGCAAACTCCCACGCAAAAAAAACTTTCCTTATACATAAAACATTATTATGGTGACTGTGATCGATTCATTTGAATAATATTCCCATTCCTGCAGACAACTGACAAGGGCAAAGTTCCACCTGAGGAAGCTGGAAAGAGAATTCAATTTGTCAAGAATTTGCACTCAATTGTTTTCTTCCATAAGGAAACACTTGCTATTATAAAAAGACATGAGAAATTTCACTCAAAATATGTGGCGCACTCGGTCATTCACTTTTAAGTTTAATATTTTGCATCCAACATTTAGCATTTGTTTCAGAGAATTTAGTATCCAATTTAAAAGGGCTTTTTTTGGGATGGAGAAAACGTTATGACCATCTAGATGATCACCATTTCCCATTTTATACGAAAGTTGTTTCCGTTTTACCACACCTACATAATCATAATCATAACAGGGTCCCAGCTTTCTCTCTCTGGAATACCGCAGAGGTGTATATAGATAAGTTGTTTGACAGAAAACTCTTGAAAGACGGTGACAATCCTATCTGAAAAGAGTTTTGGCGAATGGCCCCATCCCCGTTCAGAATGGCTCATGATTCTCACCTTTTCCTTGTATTCCGCACTTAAAAAACGAGGGCATCCTACTCCTTCCCATCCTTGCAATTTCATCCCTGTTGTCCCGAGTTGTTGAGATGTGACGATAACTCTCAGTGGAGAGGAGCTAGCGGTGATTATAAAGGTGTTGTAGTTTTTTCCCTACCTTTCTCTCTCTCTCTCTCTCTCTCTCTTGTTGGTTTATTGTAAATAAATTTCTACATGGAGTGGAGAGAAAGAAAGAGTTCCCTTCGGCTCGATTTTTTCCAACGCGGTTCCCTTCTCTCCCCGCTTGTAAGAATTCAGTAGTGCAGAAGATTTGTGTGGAGTTGAAAAGGGACATGGAGGAAAGTATAAAAAGGGAAAACGGCAGTTGGTTGCTGACATCCTCATCTACTGTTCACTGATCCGATCAAATTAAATCGCCTTTTTTGCTTTATAGTATAGTAGTGTCATCTCGTTCCAGATAGGAATGGCGTTGTTTTCTCTCTCTCTCTGTGTGGAGATGCAATTCTTTCCTATCTCCTTTCTATTACTCCGTAGTTTAGAGGAATGTGCAAAGGAATATGTGCTTTGCTCTCCCTTGGATTTCGTGGATAGCTGTGATGATACTACTCCAAGAGAAAGGAGACGACCATGAAGAAATCTCATAAAAATTTATTCTTTCTCACTGAATTCTTCTTCTCTGTGTGTGTCTCCTCTTTTATTTTCTTGGCTGCAGGGTTCATCTCTGCACTTTTTTCCAGCTTGGAGCCAAAAAGCTATGGAGATATTTTTTCCAAAGAGAGAGAGAGAGAAAGTAGAAAGTTGTTTTCTTCGAGATTTTTTTTCCTCTCCTGCCGAAGAAGAGTTGCTCACTGCATCCGTGCTCTTTCATGCGTTCCGCTGTTTAACTATGTACACAATCCAGTGGTTCACTCACGATAAGAGAAGTTTTTATGTCCTTTTGTAAAATAAATGGGAGTTTGGAGCTGTCGAAAGCTGTATGAGATGGTTATAAGTAGATATATTGTTATGCTAATATTTATTAATATTAATTGGCTATTTTTATTGTTTATTACAGATGAAGGCGGATGTTGGATGAAAGAATTGGGCAAAGATTCCACTTACATTCCAATCCTTGTCTAAATAAAAGAAAGTGAATTGATTTGTGTGACTTAAGTGAGAGTGAAAGTGATTCGTATTATTTCGCACAGTCTTCAATATACAATTGTACAGAACCGGAGTCATCTGATTGGAAAAGTTGAAAAAGATATTGCGAAAACATCACTCTCAATTTATTCCACTTGTTCCAACATTTTCTCGTGACCAACACAAAAGTGCTTATAAATGGGGCTAATGGCGCTATATCTCGGTTTACTTTTGTTACTCCTCTTCATTTTCGTTTACCATATTCTGCCTTTTTATCTCTCAATTTTTTATCGCTTTTCTCTCTTTTTGCCTTTTCCTTTCACTGCTTCATCAGCATCAAAGCCTAGAGTAATGCACCATTTCCTACGTGATGACAACAATGCAAGGATTTAATGATGAGTAATCTTTCCCCTGCCCAGTTCCGCTTAATTCTCTCCAAAAGTCGGCCAAAGGGACTGAGGAAAACGCTAAAAAATAAATTATTATGGGATTGAGAGAGAGAGAGAGAGAGCGGACACACTAGATTAGTTTTTCCAATGACATATCATATTCCTTTCTACGTTGATTTAATGAATCACTGAGGAAAATAATGAAGTGGATGACAACTCTGCAAAGAAAAAAGTTGGCAGAGTCCTACCCATAATCATAATAATGGCTGTAATGTAGCGTGTGAGTATAATGACGGTGTGATCAACATCATCACGATGATCATCATAAAAGACGCATTCAAACTTTCCCTTTTGTCATCCAACTTTTTTCCGTAAGCTCAATCAATACACTGTCTTCAGATGATTCAAGTGTGCACACGAGTTGCGAAAAAAAAATAGCTGAGAGAAGGAGAATTCTTGCCTCGCCATTCTCTCCAAACTTCCCACCTATTACAAGATTATAGTAAATGCATGTAAGGATCTTAAGAGGAGGAACTAACTCCCACCTAAAATCATACTGAGAGAAAAGAGGCAGATGAAAGAGGAAAGAGTCAAGGGACATTTATCTCCACAGATCATCCAAGATTCCCCTTTTTTCTTTCTCCAGTAATTTTTCACTTTCACATTCTCCTTCACAGATACTTTCTACTCTTCTGACCTTTCCATTCAGAGTGGGATAGAAGAATTACCCAAAAAGTTTTCTTCTTTTTTCGATGATGATTACTCTGCATTTTTATCTTACACGAGTTTCTTCCTCTCCACCTTTTATCTATATATTTTGTTACAGCCTTTTTTTTTGACTGATTGATCAGTCATTTTGTCGACTTTCTCTCTATAGTAATGACTCGAGTGAAGAACCGTGAAGGAATTGAAGGACTAAAAGTATAAAAAAAACTCTAGAAAAAAATTATAATGGGATTGGAAAATGTCAGTGATTCTTCTTCCTCCTAAACTTTCTGACTAGGATGTCACCAATGATCATATCTATAATTCTTTCCCTCCTATCATCACACCAAAAAAAAATAATCATTTTACTTCCAACCCAAAGTGTGTCATCATTCCTATCATCACACGCATTTTTTTTTCTTCACAAATTCACTCCCAACTTTGTCTGAATTCGTGAAAATTTGTCACAAACACTTCATACTTTTCAAGGTAATTGTAAAAGACAATAGAAAAGAAATATTGTAAAAAAGGATAGCGCACGTGCCCAAACAGGAGAGTTGAAGTATTACATACAATAATGATAATAATATCAGTAATAATACTGAAATATTTTCCTTTAAAAAAACCTCCTCCCATTTCTCTTCTCTCGTTGAGGGAAAAATTTACCTTAAAATATTTATATTCAAGGGAACAAGGTGGAAAATATGTCCAAATATAAAAACATTTCTTAGCGACAACTCTCTCTCTCGAAAAAAAAACTTCTTTTCCCCCGAGACGGAAAACTTGGTTTTTGTGCAGAGTTCACGGTGGAAACGATTGACTTAAAAATGCCAGAAAGAAAAAAGTTTACATAGAATGAATATTACATTTTAATATTCCTTCCTTGCCTTATTTTTTCTCTGTTATTTCATAAGGTTTCGTGTTGGAAACGTGCCGTAGTCAAAGTGCGTGCCGTTTTCTTCCTCCAACTTAATCCAAACTGCATTTATTTTTTCCTCCCTATGCATTACAATGTCGAGTTAGTGAGGGAACGTGAATGCACTTTTTCCTTGTCAGAGAGAAACAAGAAGGTGGATTTTTTCTTCCTTTTCTTGGACAAAGTTTCATGTAAATAAATATATATTTTTCGGTAAGCTTTCAGACTGTGATGCATTATGCATCGATCCTTGGATCAATGGGCTCAACTTTCTTTTACACTTTTCATCCTCTTTGGGAAGAAGAAAATAGCATTAGCACTATCACTCTGCCTATGGGTTGGTTATTGCATTTTATCATTATTGATGCCCTTCCATGGTTTTGCTCTCCTTAGATTTTCTTTTGCTCAAACTATATTAAATATTTCATAGTGGAAATCGAGAGCGGCTCTCCGATGCAATTATCTTGATCGATTTTCATATCATATCATACAATGAACGGAGGATAAAGGGAGGAATGTCCTTG
The DNA here is from genome assembly GCA_027743725.1 of Rambutsinella grinnellia. Taxonomy (NCBI): domain Eukaryota; kingdom Metazoa; phylum Arthropoda; class Collembola; order Entomobryomorpha; family Entomobryidae; genus Rambutsinella; species Rambutsinella grinnellia. The sequence continues at coordinate 8,394 of JAHZMU010002873.1, read as the reverse complement.
TCCTTAATCTTGTACGAGGCAGGAGAGGGGAGAGGAAATGTAAAGATAAGAGGAGGGAAGGAAATATCGGATTTTTCTACTTGTAAAAGACGCCAGACATAAACCAATGACTTCTCCAAGAACAAGGGTGGTAATGATAACGATAATGATTTTTAAAAGCTGATTTGTTGCCATACCAATAAGTATGAAGAGGATCTAGACTTGATAAGAAAACATGTTGTTGTTGTCTTGCTTGGAATAGAAATGAATGAAAATGCTGCCAGATTCCCGAATCCACAGTTCCACTTTAAACTCATAAAAGAGTTGCTGACATTGTTTTGAAAGTCGCACTTGGCCTAACTCCCGTTCTCTCTTTATACGTGAAACTAGTCATTAATGGAGGACTTGAATTTGGATCCAATTCAAGGAGGATAAGCCTTTCTTGGCTTCAAAATCTTTTCATAAACAATCATAAAAATCGTAAAGGAGGTAGTCATCGAGAGAGAGAAATTAATTATCAGGGGATTCCATCCAGAGTTTACAGGGGAATCGATTAGTCTCCATGAGCCACGTACCTGTCACGCTGTCACTAGTCATTGTCATGCAGTAGGGGTTTCTCATGCAGACCTAGAGATTGAAAAAAGCGTGGTTGAGATGGGTGCGGGTGGTGAAGACGGAATTAGAATGAGGCTAACTTGGATGATATATTATTGTGGGTGGAAAAAGTGCTTTTCTTTCAAGCTTCGGGTTGCGACCACTGTAAATGCATATAAGCAAAGAGGTTATCGATTTCCCTAGAATAATAGTGTTCATTAAAGAGCTTTACTCAGCTTCTTGCATAAATTCCCATTTTTCCTCAACAAGGCAACTTCAACATCATTTTCCTGCAGACATCCCACCTAAGAGTTGGTGCAGTGCCTATGCACATCCTTCCTATGATCCATTTCCAGCCACAGAGGAATTTACAGCTTTCCCTTAAAACTTTATCTGGTTTGAAACTCTCTGCTACTCTCTAACTGCATCTGCATCTCACCATATCTCAGCTTCTATCTCTTCTTGACTCCATTTGAGTAAAGTTGGAAATTTCATTGTCTTTCCTCCTCCTCTCTGCTTATCCCATATATCACCAATTTTTGGCTCATTTTCTCCTTCTCCACGACTCTTTACTGTAAACAAAGTAGAGTCAACAGAACAACCGAGTTTCATTCATTTTTTTTTCTCTCCTCTAAACACGAGCGAAACCCTGGCATGGATATGGTCTATGTTACCGCCCTACCAACAATCATCACCCGAACCGCCACCGACACTAAATTATGCATGAGCTAGATGCGTTGATGAATTCCCAAAGCGAACTCAACAACCTGCATAAATATCGCAAGAGTTGCACCTAAAAAACAAAAAAGTTTTTCCAGCTTTCAGCTCCAAAATAGGCAGATAGTGAAAGTACAAACAAGTAAGGGAAAAACGATAACTTTTTCTCTCCTCTACAACCAACAGATTTATCTTTTTTATAAAAAAAACTTGAATTCACCTTCCAACAATACGTTACTCTCTCATATAAACAATGGTATTAGCGAAATACAATTAAAGTTTATACGAACATAGTCCGCTGCTCAACACCATTTCATCTCAAAAGCTCATACAGAAAGGGAAAGGGCAGAGAACACGTTACAAACGCACTATTTCTTTTACCTACGTGCCAAAAATCTTTCCTCTCCTTATCAGATGCATAATAATAAGTAAATTAACTTGTTCTTGCTTCTCTCTCCACCCGTTTCGAAGTGCAAAACTCTTGGCTACAATACTCCTACTGTTTATGGAAGCTTTTTCTCTCTCGTGTAAAAAGAAAAATTGAACGAATGTAAATTTTTATTAGCCATATAGCCATACATTCAATTAGAGATTGGTAGAAGATGACTGTTAGAATGGAAATGATGATTGACATGTCATTTCTTCACATTATTATAGCGAGACATGAAAGGAGTGAAACATTCCTTGTTTCACACACACACTCTTTTACTTATTAGTCGTGAGGTTGTAAGCCACCGATTTTTATCAAGCCTTATATAAAGTCATAAAAAATTTCTTGACAGCCTGTCTCCCCCATTTCACCACTACTTGTCCAACTCTACCACCTATTGAGTTGTTTGCAGCTGAGAAATTTGCAAAGAACAAAAAAAACAACACTCCTTTTATTAGCCCGTTTTAATTAAGTTAGCTTATCCATGTCCAACTACACTGAGTATCAAATCCATTTTTTACGAGTATTTTTCCTTCACTCGAGTGTCATATTATTACCCCGTTTATTATAGTTTCGTTCACACTGCTCATGTTTTCTACTGACAAGAAAACGCCCGCAGAGTTGACAAATGAAAGGGTATACGATCGACATCATACTAGCCTGTGAGTGGGAGGAAAAGCATAAAAATTATCTATAATTATAACCTCCCCGTTGCGATTCAACTTGCTACTGGAATTGTGCGATTGTTTTACATGCTGAAATGGCAAGATTCCTCTCTTCTGTAAATGGGAAAGTTGATGAGATAAGAGAAGGAAATCGGGTTCTTCGCTATTGATTCTGGCTAGCTCACACCCGACCATTATCATAAACGGAGAACAAGACAACATTTTCCCATATTTGTTTTATCTTTACTACGACAATCTTACATATCAACGTCAGCAATACAAACTTCTCGCTCGTATTTCTCTAAGCGAATTCGAGGAAAGTGCAGGTTTCCATTTATGAAATCATTTCGCACTGAAAACTCTCTTTTTATTACCCATTTTAATCACCCTTCACATACGTCCGTATAATTGACAGAAAGCCTTTTTTGCACTGAAACATTTGAGAAATTTGTCGAGATGATTCTTCTTCATAAATATTTAATCCTGTAATGTTAAGTCTCTCTCTAAACGAGTTGGCTTTTCGCTAATATTTTCTCAACATTGTACAAGCCACTCCTCAATAATTAGTATGAGAGATTAAATGCAATAGCCTTCATCGCCGTTTCAGCTTCATCTAATTTCCTTCTAAGAAAAATCTGGGTGAAGAAACTTTTTTTCTTTATAATCTTTACGAGAGTGGAATAAACTTTCAAATAAAATATATGACACTCGATAGGATTATTAGAGAGGTTAGTAAAGTTTGGTAGCTTCCACTTGCATCATAATCCAGTAATTTCCTTATGTCTACCAAATCATATAGTGTCATCTTCATACAGAAAAGAGTTATGCAATAACGTATTTTTTTTACGATCTGCCACTTACCACTTCACAACTTGTCAGACAAACCAGATACGTTAGGAACTTCGCACTTTTTCAGGAGCACAGTTCCCTTTTCACAAATCTTCAACAAAGAGAGCTGAACTGAACCCAGCTATAAATTTTTCGAAACGCTTACATTTTTTTTATATGGAATATTAAAAGTGGGAAATCTTTCTGAGGAAGTTGGCTTACTCCTTTGCATATTGCTCTGCCCCCGTTCCCCCTTGTACAATGTGTGGGGGAGAATTTTTATGGAGATTTTTATGAGCCTTGACTCACACTTTTGTCATCATAAATGAAGAATTTTAATTTCTCTAGTCTGGAGAGAGAGAAATCTTCGAGAGAGTTGACAAATTCTCTACTTTCACAGGCATTTTTTTTCTTCCTTCTTCACGACAACCATTTCCCTTTTTTATGTTTAAAAAAGTCTCTTGCTTAACTTGAAAAGAAGTTGCCGTTTATCAAGCTTAAGCCTATCCCAATGCGAGAAGGACACCGGCACTTTTGCAATTGTTATGTAAATGAGTGAATAAGATGCCTAATGAAGATCTATGGAGGACAGGGAGAAGTGACAAAACTTGTACTTTGTGCTCCTCCGGAATAAATGTGTTTTTAGTCAGTTGTAAAAAGAAGCTAGAGAGAGAGAAAGATGACAATCAGTGATAATGAAATGACTGCTCTAGATTCTAATGATTCGAGAGGGAAAAGACATTACGGCTATAAACATTCTTTTTATTTCACTACGCACACATACAACTTACCAGTTTCTACTTTTATTATCCACTCATTAAATACTTTGTGTTCAACCTTCCCTCATTGCCTCACTCAAGGAATGTATGTCCTCTTAAATCATACTTTTTTTAGGGGTTCAAGTGCTAAAAAATATTTTAAGTGATCTATAAAATAAATGGGGATTTGGAAAAGGACGACGAAACGAGTGTAATAAAAAATGAAACCAGGCGATAAACTTCTTGACCATGGATTTGAAAAAAGTTGCAACTTTGCATGATTTATATCAAGTATTAAAGATTGCACAAACTGTCATTGAACCCTTAAAAAAGTTTGAGTTAACGGGAGTGAAACTGTTGCGTGTAGAAATAGTATATGAGGGATTTATTAAGATGGAAAGGTTGCCTAATTATGACATGCCTTCACCCAAAACTTTCAGGCTGTTTACTACGTTCAACTCTGATTTCGCACACGTCTACCAAACCCCACTAATTTCTCCCGTCAATTTGTCACTCAAGAGTTGAGTTGGGAGTGAAAGAGTGGCTTCCCAATCAATTATATTAGGTGGAAGGACATATGAAAAGTTGGTCATAATAGGAAGAGAGAAAAGCCACATAATGAGAGCTTGTTGACGGGCTTAATGTCTCCATTTTATTTTTCGCCATCGTTAGCGCGAAACATTTTATGCGAGGTGACATATATGTGATTACATCCGGGAGTGGTGACAGGACACGGTGGTTTTCTCTCCATGCAAAGTCTTCTAAACAATTATAATTACGTTGTCACTATAACTGCTCATTGTTTAGTGTTTCCACAACCACCAAGCCCATTAGCTTTCAAACTGATTTTCATTCAATATACCTCTTCTTGTTTCAGGCGTGAACGATGTGAAGAAGCGAGGGAATGACTTTGTCACAAACAATTTCACTCCTCTGCCATTTCTCTCGCTTCTCAAATGAGTTTACTTTCAATGAGCTCAATATACCAAACATTATCCATTAATAGGAGAGAAAAATGGTTTTTTGTCGTTGGCTTAATGTTAATGACATGTTGTCTTGTTTGTAAAGAGCCCCTTTCCCCTTCTCGCATAAGAGATGGGGAAAAAGTGCGAAGAAAAAATATCAGTCAGTGCGAACCAGTCATGACTCCATCGTCGGCTCACTTTATTACTTATTCAGGAGCGCGTATGAGAAGAGGAAAGAGCTCAAATAATATTTGTTACTTTTTTTACTACCGTTCTTCTCTCTCTCCAAGCAAGTTCACAGTGATAAATAGAGTGGAGCTGAGAGTTGACTATTTTTTCTCCATCGTCATCCCAACCCCGAGTCAAGTTTTGAGGGAGGCAAGAGGACTCAGGCTATTAAGAGAGTTGCCAAAACGACTTGTAAAAGCTGAACGTATACTTTTCCGAACAGGAGTGAGTGGCCTATGTAGATAAATAAATAAATGAATGGTGGTGTAGCATGTCGTAAGAGCGTCAACTTGTCTCACAGAGAAAAAAGTAGTCTCCTCAATAAATCTCAATCCATTTTACACGCCTCACAACAACTGCATAACATAAGATTAAGTAAGTCAATAATCCTTCTTCGTCTCCCTCCTCTCCTAACTGGATACTCAAGCTTAATAGATGCTCCAAGTATTTGTATCTTTTCTAATCTCCAGTATCATCTACAGCCTCAAATCATATCACTTGTTTCTCTTCAAAACCTCTAATATTATCCAAAAATTGATTGTCAAAAAGAGAGAGAGTGGAATTCAATAGGAAAATAGAAAACTACCAGATGGATTCTTAGCTTGAAATTCACAAAGACACTTTGTCTCTTGAGCTAGAGAAGATTCACAAGAGTAGTCAAAGAAGGGATTAAAATGAAGACGGAATAATCTCCAGAGAAATCAATGAGACCATTTCCCCAGAATTTGCATAATATTCACCACTATTCACACAGATAAGGGTGCTATTCAATTCTCACCTTTTATCCCGTCACAAAGCTTTCCCCACATTGAGTGATCTTGTCCTCTGGGAAATGTCATAAATCATCTATTCCTCTATACGAATATAAGCCAAGTATATAAAAAGGAACAATTAGATCTGATATTTTCGAATTGTAGTCGACGAATGCAGTTAAAAAAATCACCTCAGCTCCACAGACTCCGCTTGATTGATAAATTATGCAGTGTGGACCTGGAATTCTTTGAAATGAGAGTCTATTTTCGAATGTGAGCAGAACACATTCTTTGCTCAAGTAAAACCTTTCTCTTCGCCTTGAAATGGTAGGATGTAGTCACCTATTTATTTCCTGATTTCGATTTCTTCTCTTCCTCCCTCGAAACTTACATGACATGATGAGACATGTCGCAACTTTTCATCATGTCAACCTAAAATGTTCTCTTACATGTGTTCCCCTCTTAACATGGAAATGAGGAGGGAGAGCAAAGACACATGTGTTTACTCTCATAATATGTTTGCAATAATGAAAAACTATGGAGAAGACAGAAGTGTGTGCTCAACTGCAACGATATAAACGAGAGTAGAGAAAAAATTCTGCAAGTAGAATTCTCATCAGATGGCGAAATGATCAGATAACGACCCGATTACTGCACATCACCAGAGGTATAAATAAGTCAGCAGATTGTGGAGGAAGCCATGAATAAGAACCTTTTTTACTTGTTCTCTCTCCAATGAAATATAGCCAGAGTCATCATCATCATTCATTTTGGAAGAGGAAGAAAAATACACGCTTCAAGTCATACATAACTAGTGCATTTGTAGTAAGGAAGCGCGCAAATTCTTAGGAAAAAAATACGCACATTAGGAAGCATTTTTTTTGCAGACTTGATCATGATTTTATGACGGGGATGAAAGATGTAAATGGTTGTTGTTCCCCAACTGCGACACCATTCATTTGCCAGAGAATTTGACGTGATTGGATGTGGATGTTTGGTGGAAGAGATGCTGAGGAAAAAATGTAATAAAAATGCAATAAAAAATTCCAGGCTTCATGACTTCATGTACGACATAACGAAAATGAGTGACATGACATACTTGTAAGTATATCAGAGAGAATGAAAATGGAGAATAAATCAGTAGGTATTAGAAGTTATAAGGAGCTCACTCTCTTCTCTACTTTCATACTAAAGTAACGTATATTTTTTTGCTAGATATTATTTTATAACAAAGTACATGTCATGTTTTCTCGGGAGAAAAAAAATATTCCTTTCTTGAAAAGAGAAAGAAAAATGGATTGGGAGGCTCGGTAGTTTTGTGTGGAGGGCGCTAGTAGATGGGAAAAGTAGTGGAGAAAATGGGCAGATGAATGGATGAGATGAGCTATCCATTACTCTCATCATGTATCACTGCTCTCTCTTTTTGCTACTTGGTCGTCGCTTTTTTTTCTACTTGTGAAATTTAGGTAAGTGAAGAAGCAAAGTCAACAAAATACCTATTCTGAAGCGGAAGGAAGAGGAGGACGAGAGGAGAAGCTAATGCATATATGGAATGAGTTTGAGGATCGATTTTCCAAACATTCTGGCCAATTCGTTATTGAAATTGGGAAATTGTAAGTCCGAGTTTTGCTCGAGGTGTATGAGAAATATTTCTCTAGTTTTTGTGGGGAGGACGGACTGGGTAAATCTGTCTGTGGAGCTCTCTCTCTCTTTGCTCCCATATAGTAAATGAATTTCTGGTGGATGGATAGCCCACACATTCTAAAAAAAAAAGAGCTAAAAAGCTTTCCAATGCTTGCTCGTAGATTTTACTTGGAAACGCATTATTCTTCCATTGCTTCACTTACTCTCTCTCTCCAGCTCTTCTCCTCTCTCCTTCTTAAGAATTCTGGGCGACAGTCTCAAAACCAGAGAGAGAGAGCTTTTTTCTTACTGACACACATTACTTGAGTCAGTCACAATCTTTGCCTTCCCCACACTTAATACAGGACTACTTTATAAAAATATTTTTTGTTGAAAAAAAAAATATTCACTCAGCTCCTGAGAGAGAGAGCCCTTTCCTCTTCCGTAATAAGTGGGAGTAATAAGGATGAGAATGTAGAGAAAAATATGGGGTGATGTTGATGACGATGATTTGCTCTTATTCGCCGACTTAAATGGATGGATTGATGAATGGTTGAAGGAAAGTGGAGGGGAATCACAAGCTCTTAGTTTTTTCCATGTCCTTCCTTTACTCCGGTGCTATTTCCGTTTTGAAAGGAGCCATGCAAATGGCAAATAACTGGAGAATTCCGCAGGGTTTAAGGCCATTATCCTCCCCACTTCTGGTAAGAACCTGTTTAAATGGCGTTGCTCAATAGTGCCGAGGATTTCTGTACAAAGTGGATGTGAATTGCTCATATCACATTTCTATAAACTCTCACCCTTCTCATTCGTTTACCTTTCATGTCGCACTCTTTTTAATGATGAGGAAACATG
>JAHZMU010002871.1:0-11600 GCA_027743725.1 Rambutsinella grinnellia | reverse complement strand
GGGAGAAGGTGACAGCCTCCAGGAAAGTTAAAGAGAAGAGGCAGCGTCCACTTCTAATTTTGATTTTTATTCGTTTCCAAAATTTATTTCATTGTAAAATTCCGTGGTTTTATATATTAAAACAATGGCTGTGACATCATGAGAAACAAAGATGAGGTTGACGATAAAAATTTCGGGATGTTCATTACATTTCATTTTCATGTCAACTCTTGCTTCCAGCTCAAGCTCAATCATCTGGTTCTGAGGTTGTGATGAGCTGTGAAAATTATTTGCGAACTCTTTTTATTCGCTATTTACATATTTCCGGCGGATTGTATTTAACAAGCAAATTTGTTACAATTTGCTTTATAAAGCTGCCATAAATCAGGCATGTGGCCCTTTATAAATTACTGGATAATCCCCTTAAATCTGGATAAATAAATTTATATGATTGTTTGGTTAATCTGAAGTTGGGATTTCCTTTAATTAGCAGACAAACAAGTTGATTGATTGTAAATTTTTATTAAATTAATTAAAAGCACGTGCCTACTATTCTTTTAATTTTTTTAATGGGAATGTTTAATATATTATGCTGCGTAGTTTTATCATTGTCCGAAAAGCAACGTAATTTTCAAAATATGATTTAGCAGTAGTTTTGTAATACATTAGAATTAGCTGATAAGCTATGTTCATAAAATTCTGCGTTATTAAAAGAAAATAGCAATCGAAATAATAAAATCATTAGAAAATTCAGTAAATAAAATTTTCATTCAAAGCTGCTTTTGAGACTAACAAATTCACTGTAATATCGGTTTTCTCAGTGATTTTTTGTAATAGAGTGTTCCAAAAACCTCAATGACAAATAATATTATTCCCCGAATGGACACAGCCTATTTGAATCATGCTATTACACTTTGTAATGAAGGTAATTTTTCAGAGTAAATTAGGCTTGATTACCTACGGCAGATTTCACAACGAGCCAATTATAAGCAAGTGCGTATTACTCATCTAACGAAGTAACCATGCCATTCTCCTAGAGATTAATACATTTAACCCACATCCAAAGCCTCTCATCTTAGGATTAAGTATGTTTGATTTGACACTTTATTGTCTAGCAAAAATAAAATGTACATATATATCGGCATGTGATTCACTCATCGTTGGTTTGAATAAAACCCAAGTGTCGGCTGCATTTTACTCTTATCAATATAAGATGAGTTTGACGATCATTATGTGTATGTAATGGAAACGAAATCAAAGTTTTCCTTCCGGCAAGTGCCACCCAAAAAATGCGCAAAACAAAATTCTCAAAATTCTACAGAAAATAAGCTACTATCAATATTCGTGGCTACTTTTAAATTCTTTGCTTCGACGGTAATTTCAATGCAAGCCTCTTTCTTTCCGAGTATGGTAAAAGCAGAGTATTGTTAGTTGAAGTAAATGTTAAAACCTAGTCTAATATGATAATAATTTTATGCACGCCAAAAAGGAACGACAGCAACCGAATACGGATTTGTCTTTGGCGTTTTCAGCATGACCTTCTTCATCATGTCGCAAAATTCTGAAGGGCACATATAATGCAATTAATGAAATATTTAGCGTTTTTCAATAAATAACGTGATTAAAAATCAAAATTGGAAGTGGACGCTGCCTCTTCTCTTTAACTTTCCTGGAGGCTGTCACCTTCTCCCCAACTTGCCTTCAAGTTCTTGCTGGAGGAACTTCTCCCCAACTTGCCTTCTTGCTCCTGCCAACTTGCCCCACATTTATTAAATTTTAACGTGGATGATTAAGTCCCCGCAAGATTTTGCAAAATAAAAGGATCCTGACTTACAAAATGACCTTTTTTATTTGAAATATGTAGATCAATTTAAGCATCTGAAATTTTCTATTTTATTATTTACACTAGATAAAATTTCAAAATATCATGTCATAAAGTCATATTTTGGCCAATATAAAGTCATACAAAAGCTGGTCCTCTTTTTATTCGTCCAAGCATTGTGGATTCCCAATTGAATATTCTTTTCTGTTTCAATTTTGAATGCTAATAATATCATTCTCCGTTAAATAATCTATAGCTTAAATATTTTTTTTTTAATTTTATTTTTTCAAAATGCCTCCAAAATTTGCGTTTGAAGTTGAGTACAAGGTGAAAGCAATTTACAGAGGTTTTTTATGTTCAAAACTGGATTAGGAACGCCTGACTAAATAAAAGTTTGATTGCTTGGCCATTTTAGACGAACCATCTTTTCCCCTACAAGACTGCAAAAACTAGAAATAAATTAAGTAAACCACTCGGAGAAATCTGATTTCTAAATATACATGAATTGGTGAAAACAAAGTTTAGTAATAAGTTATAAACGTTGTATGTTTAGTTAGCCGGGGTGCCATTCCCTTCATTAGTATTTCCAGGAAAGTGACTATATTTTGAAGAGTACTATCCATAGCATATCTCAAAGCCATTGTTGGAACAGCAGCATCCAACATTTCAGTGGGGAGAGATGAGACAAATTTGTTTTCACTTTCACCTCCTAACTTCGAAGAAAGTGAAACCAAACCAAGGCAATTGCATTATAGACATTGAATTTCCGTTCCATCGAAGCCTGACATTCTAATGAATAGCCCTGTTACATTCCCCAAGAATTCTTTAGGTTTGGTGAGATAAAAAAGCATTTCATTCACGAAAGACATTAGGGTTTGGAAACTTTGGAAATATGAGTGAAGTCAAATTACCCCTAAAACAATCATTAAGGTTTATGATTCTTATAAACGACTCCCGCCCCGTGTAAAATGCATATCAGAGAACACAATGAGCAGGTACACCACATTTATAGTTAAAACATTGATTTCTAAAAGCTATAATTATCTGGACCAATAAAAAGAGGACCAGCTTTAGTATCTAAGGTCATATTTTGCTGGTTTCAAGTCATGCATATTTTAGCCTTTATAAAGTCATATTTATCCGAAGAGTAAATATGACTTTTCATATGAATCCGCCCCTTACTAATCAGCCGTAAGAGCGTATACTCTCCTTGAAAGTAGGACTTTACAAAAGCAAACCGTGGCTGCAGATGTTGCCAAGCTCATAGGTGTCTAGCTCTTGGTTTTAAAAAAAAGTTGGCGAAACCGAACGTGATTCATATAATATGATACATACTGTTATTAACCAGATTTTGAATCTGGTATAAAGTGATAAATTTGCCCATAGTATAGTAGCACATAGAACTGTAATGGAATATAATGGCATCAAATATTTAAAGCCATAAATTTGTCGTTAAATTACTATCGTCTTTCTATGTACTCAGTCGTGCTTTTTCTATGTATGGGCGTATGAATACATAAAATCTTGTTAATAAAAGTTAATAATCCGCCGCAAACTCCCTAAAGCTAAAACTTGTATTTTGCCATTCTGGCATTCTCGTACTATTGCACAGGTCATAAAAAATACGTCAGAAAAGCTTTTTCTTATGTAGAAACGTATTCATAAGCCTTTACACTTTTCCCGTTTCCTTAGAAAGTGAGGAATTAGTCTTGATCTGTATGTAAAACTCTTTAGTCTAGAGCCCATGAGCTTTCGGAACTTTGTAATTGATTTTGTGGGCATTTCATCCCCCTTAAATATTAGGAAATAGAAAGTCTTTGCATTAAGAACTGTGTGTCTAGTGAGAGAAGAATTGTGCAAGGTCAAAAGGGCTCTATATTGTGTATCAAATATTTACATTTTTCTGAGAACATTTAAACCTTTATCTGCGATTAAAGTCAGGAAACAGTTTAATTTTCCTTTTCAACTTACTCGTTCGTGGTTTGTACAATTCATTTTGGGATCTTTTATCATCTATTTCATCACCCCCTCATCCCGCACAATCATCTTTCATCGATCAGTTTTGACGAGGAGCGACAGATAGAAATATTGCAAGAGAGAAAGCATACGGCAGAGGTCAAAATTGTATACTTTCTCGACAACAAATACATTATACAAATTATTTACATTATATACAAAATGGTATATGTATGGCAGTAAAATATAGTAAAATATGGCATGGTGCTGCCCAAACTTGATATTTACCATTAAGCTCTAAAAGATATGTATAAACTCGGTTTTTATCCATAAACGTTGTTATGTGCCATGCCGGTGGAGCAAAACGTTACATTCCCGACATTGGACTCTGATTGGTCAAAACCATACAGTAAGCTTTGTCAGAAAGAGCTAATACTGTACAGATACAGTAACTATTAGCTTGGCAATGCCATGCATTTAGATTATATAGTTATGGTTAATACCTTATAGTACAAAATCGTAAGTTTCAAAGGCTTTATACTTGAATTGTTTAGGGGTCTTACAGTTTATTCATGCTTTTCCTACGTCACAGAAATGTTTTTCAAAAACTAATTTATTTCTAGTGTACGCTACTATAGATGAAAATGAAGGATAAAATAAAGCATTCGCTAATTTTTTTGATACTCAATTTGGCAAGCTAAACGAATTAAACGAATCACAGATTTTATGTTTTCTGGGGGTAACTTGAGGGCAGACTTTAACAAGTCCAGTAATCACAAACTTTGCTCGCACAGCCTTTCTCATTCACTATTATTGCTTGTGTCTAAAAAGTGGCTTTTACATATCTATCTGACTTTACAACAACACAGTCAAATGTTTTTCTAAAAACCAAATTAATTCGTATAAATAGTATCCAAACAATTAACAAGTAAGAACTACCTTAAAGTCTTATATGGTTTGTTAAATTATTTGTGTAAAAAAGTTTGATAAGTTAACCTTTAACGCTTTTAATTTTTGACTTTTATTTGGCGCAACGCGAATCAATTTCAGGTTCTCGTCATCTTTATTAGGTCAATAACAGACTCGGGCTTCACCCCACAAAAATATTTTTACACGGACTTCAGTGCAACGACGTTTCACTCCATGCTAGCTTTTTATCAAAACTTCATTTCCCTCCTGGGGGAGGAGGTTTGCACAAATCGCCCCATCTTTAAACTCGCACAAACAGTGACCTAGGGTTCCATGCTTAACGAACTAAAGGTGGTTTGGGGCAGGCGTTTTGAAAGTATTTAGGTCACGGGCAGACTTGGGTTTTGCCCTACAAAAAGTCTATTTGTAACATGGACTTTAATGCGACGACGCATTACTCAAGTCCGTGTTAACTTTTCATCAAAACCTTTCAAAGTGGTTTAATCAAATGACCGCATCTTCAAACTCGTCGGAGCAGTGATATAGGGGAACCTGCATATAAAAAATATGGAGGTCACGGACTGACAGGCAAAAAATCTTTTAAGCAATTTTCTGAGAAATAAGGACATTGTGAGACAAAAGTGAGTAGGGTAAAAGTTGTTTGCTTTCCAAATCTATTCTATGCCAAACTTAGGAGTTTGTAGGTGTCATTGCTTAAACTTCCATTCATCTCCCTGGGGAAAAGGGTTCAAGCAAATGACCTTATCTTAAAACTTGTCAGCGTTGTGACTTAAAGTGACCTGCCCACCAAATTTGGTTTTAATTTGGATAAAGCATGTCAAAAGTATGGAGGTCACGGTTATGTTAGGACGGGCGGATGGACCAAAAACCCCAAAGCATTTGCATAATGTCTCAAGAGACATAATAAAGTTAAACATAGAGTATTATATTGTCTCAGGTATAAACAAGCAAACCAAATGCTAACTTACGGCCCATTCGTTAGACATACTTCGGTTGTCAACGCCTTTAATAGAAAGCTCGTAATTGCCGTCTTGCGATAATGGAATGTAGAAAGTTAAACAATGGCCTGGATTATTTTCCCGTTGACTGCCGTTTATACCAGTGGAAAAAAGTATGTCTGCGTCAATATGTGATACTCCGTTTATGCAACAATTAGTTTTGAAAGGTTTTCTTAAAGATCTCTCCGCAATTGCAATTTCTGTTTCCTCTCCTTTATAAAAAATTCCATCGCTATCTCTATATGATATCCCATTTAAGTTTAATCCGTATATAGTGGCTTTAGTGTCACAGTCTCCTCTAGTGTCATCATTTTGGCAAATAATTGGTGCGTCGTATGCGTAGTATGTATTGGATCGGCGACACAGGCCCCTGAAGGCTGAATCTAAACGAATAAACAGAATTTTATATTTAGTTTTAAATGTAGTCGTATGATCAAAATACCTTTACATTAAGCTCGTTGATGGTTGTAATTTAAAATAAGTCGAAACCAGTATGCAAATTTTCACACTAGTCAACTCAAACTACTAGCTCAAGTGAATGCAACTTGCTCGCATCCTCATTTCTTATTGCAATACACTTACTAATATACAACTCGCCGCTTTAGATGGCGACTGAAACACGTATTCCATGGTGAAAATGTTTCGTTTTCAAACGTACAAAATTGTGTTAGATTCGCTAGTTTAAAGAAAAATTTGTGTTACATTCGCTATTTAAAACGACAGTTACTGTACAGTACCCAGTAAAAATCATTAGTGTTAATAAATGTATGACGCCTTCAATCGGGATTATATTGTGTAGCTAATATGCGCAAAGCAAAATTTAAACCGCTTTGCTGTTGAGCTTATGATTAATTGCAAATTTAAAAATTGCTTGTATTTGCAAATGTATAATTGTATTTGTGCATGTATTCTATGAAAAGTGACAAAGTATAGACTCTGTACCCAGATTAGAGATAACAATGTTTAATTCCCGATGTGGAGATTAGTGCAAATAATTTGACGGTATAATTTCACTTTAAAAACAAACTTTGAAAGTCACAGAATTTTAAAGTGGCCGCAAAGTCCATAACAAATCTTTAATTTCGATTTTAGATGGAGATTGAAGGTCAGGTCGAGGAGGAAATATTGCGTCCTGCCTCTCCTGCCGACGATCTATTAGAATTTGATGACAACGAAATTCTTGGGAGGATGCGGAAGAAAGGAAGGTGGTGGAGATGGTAAGGAAAAGTAGTATAGTAATGGTGGTAGTAATACTAATGATCAGGAGGAGAAGGAACTTAAAGTTCAGGTAATGATGCCTCCACCACCACCTCCACCCCTAAGCCATAGCAAACGCCGTATTCCCCCTTCATCCTGAAACTCTTTTTGGAGGAACTATTGGAAGACAATAGGAGGAAGCTGCAGAGAGAACGTGGTGATTCCGATACACCATCATTTTCAGCCTCATCATCGAAAGGTGTTGGGGATCTGGAGTTGGAACGGGTCAGAAGAGGCTCGTTTGGACTCTCGGGCGAAATCCCCAAAAACAATGATAATGATACTCCTCCTCATCCGCCACGGAAAATATCTGAGGCGAGAAGGAGGAAGAATCAAAAAGCCGAGATAGGCAAAAGGAAAAGAAAAAGCGGCAAAGGCAGGGGTCGGGAGTGATTACAGTACGAATACGCCCACTGACCTCAGCACGTCCGCCCCCAAACGAAAGGTCGATGAGCGATCCCCCAATCAAAGCCACATTTCCCCAAATTTGGTCAAACGAACAGGAAAAGAAGGGATAGTGAAACGGAGGGACGCCCACATTATCCCATACTATACCTAATGTGGTCATTTTGGATGATTCTGATCTGATATCTAGTGTGGTCGTCCAAAGTGACGCCAATCTTAATACTCATAGGAAAGCCCCTGGCAATGCTCCCACGTTAATATCTAACGACATCCCCATGCTAAACCCTCGTTCAAAGACATTGTGGCAAGTTTCTCCGTACATGTGATGTATAACGGGACTGAAGCCCACGTCACAGATGCGGACTTTTCTCTGTTGAAGAAGCCCTAGGGGCTGCAGTCGTCAGTGAGACGAACCTAGGGTGTCTAAAATTGAGAGAACGCTGCTAACTTGTACGGGGAAAATTCCTGTTGAATGTCGGAATAAGAAAACTCAAAAGTGGATAAAAAATTTAACGGCTGGTATCCTGGAGAGGAGGTTTAAAGTGTCGGAGAGAATGTCTTGTCCCAAGGATCCTGGTCGGAAGTTATACATTACGTATATACCAGGGATTGAAAGGACACCGGGCAACATCTTACGTCTGGTGACCAAACTTAATCCCGAAATTTCGACAGTGGGGTGGAGCGTAA
The DNA here is from genome assembly GCA_027743725.1 of Rambutsinella grinnellia. NCBI lineage: Eukaryota > Metazoa > Arthropoda > Collembola > Entomobryomorpha > Entomobryidae > Rambutsinella > Rambutsinella grinnellia. The sequence continues at coordinate 3,566 of JAHZMU010002871.1, read as the reverse complement.
CAGGACAGAATAGAGGAACGGGATTGTCGTCAATGGAACCTGGTACTTTGTGTACTTTAGCATTCCACTGACTGCAATCCCTGACCTCGAAAAACTGGAGTTTCGACTTCAGTAGATAATGGAATGGCTTTGGCCTTTTCTAATCGCAACAGACAAGGCGTGGGCTAACAACTGAGGATAGGAGAAGGTAGGCACAGCGCAATGGAGCTGTGGAACATATACTCCACAGCTTTCTCTGCAATGTGCAACAATAAACGCACTACGGGTGAACAGCAGGTAATTAGACCATCTTATGGTCAAGTTTACTTAAATACAACAGCCCGAAACCCAGGAACAAACAACCTGAAACAAATCAAAGACAAGATCTGGCTGCAAATACTCTGTAGAGTCGATCGAACAAACTAGTGCTTTCATAACTCTTGGGATTTAAGTCACGAATGGACAGTTAACAACACTACAAAATAAGCTTCAGGCAGCTACACAGATTTGGTGCAAGAACCCTACTGTAGGAGGAAAGACCTTCCGGGATGAATGGGGTGTGTGGAACGGTCATGCACTTCTGTTTTGCCGCAGAAAGCAGCCATATATTTTCAAAAGACCTACAAGTGTGGCCTCGCTACGAACTTTGCAACAAGGACGAAGCGGTGGCTACACTACTAGAACTAAAGAATAGACAAATAACCATAGCATTAGTATATATGCCACATGATTTGCCGGTCCATCCACAGCCATCAATATTGAGACTAGCCCAGCAAACCAAGGCAGGAAATCTTCTGCTGGGAGCTGATGCAAACTCGCATCACACTATATGGGGAAGTACTGATTGCAATGATAGAGGAAAAAACTGATTGATTTTCTCTCAATTTGACTTGCACGTTTTGAATGTAGGGAACAAACCGACATTTATAACACGCAACAGAATGCACTGTGAGTCGGTTAGCAGAGGTCTTCAAGCACTCGACTTACCATGCGATGTTAAAGATAACCTCACGACAGATTGCAAATTTGATATTAAAACGCAGCCACTTTTATTAGCAGGTCTGGGCATTTTGGGAAATTTAGCAGCACAGTAACATCTAACTCAATTATTGAGTAATGTTAAAGGGTCAGTCCGCGATAATTCAAATTGGATTAGTCGGCTGGGTTTTAGAAAAACTATCATTCTGACAATTCCTACACTAAAATACATACATACATACAATTCAATTTATGCCAATCCAATCAGCCCAATTTTCTGAATTGGGCAAAATGGATTTGATTTGGTCGGCTTGCAATCTACATTATCTTGGACCGAGCTTTATATATCACTTTGCCCTTGCTCTGGTTTTTTCTTTTTCTTTATCTCTGGTTTTAGCACTTCCCATGATGCTGCTAACAAAAGTACTGATTATTAATCTGTTAAACCAATATGGTGCCTAACCAAACTATTCACTTCTTCTAGAGGTCTTAAATAAAACATGAACCCAATCACAAACACATGTCCGACTTGATCCACCACACATTTTTAAATAAATGTCAAGCCAAGAACATTCTTTCAGACCTACTGCAAGAAAACAATAATAATGTTTTTTGAATTATCCGTGTTATCCGTATAAGCAATGAACCAAGATCCGTTTGCTATTTGCAGTTAGCCTCTAGATAAAAACAAGATTATTTTTGGCAACTGTTATATGCTTAGGACATACAAGTTTAAAGTTTCAATTTGTAATAACCTTTCATTTCAAGAACCGTTCTTACGCAAAACTTTTTAACCGGAAGCAAAAAATCGAAATTGAGGGGGAAATAAAGGTCTAATAGAAGACGGTTCAGTTTCATTTACGGTCCTGTGAAACATTTTATTAAGGTACGAAAAAGTGAAAGAAGAGAAGTAAAAAATAGTGTGATATGTGTTATTTTCAACGGTGAGCAAGCTGTAATAAAATTTAAAATATGATTTCAACAACTTCTGAAAATATTTCAAGTTTTCCGAGTACTGCAGTGACTCGCGGAGAGTAACGGGGCAGTAGCGTTTATCAATCGCTAAAACCTAGTGATCCTGGATCACTGTGGAGCGCAGATTCCATTCCCAAAGAGTTTTTGCCCGTTTGTGTTTGCTATTTTTTGCTAGGAGCAATTTATATATATTTTACACATACAGACCGGTATGACACTTAGTTTTTGTCTACAATTACAGTTTCCCTTTTAATAACAAACGATTTTATTTTAATTTTTACGAACAGAATACATCTAGTATATAATTGTTTTGCCCGCAAAATGAAATTTGTATGAGGCATCACACCTTGTATTTGTGAACAATTACCTGCAGTTTCGCACGACCTTGTTGTTGTGTTGTACATACATCCCTCTACGTTGAAACATTCACAAGCTCCATATGAGAATTGGTTGCAATTCGCTACATTACAAATACAGATACTCGTATTAAAAAAACTAAATGATTTTGATTTTAAATTTGTTTTATTGACGCTAATCTAGCAAAAGCTATTTAAATTTTATTTCAAATATATGCGCGTTTTGACATACCTAACTCAATTTGGCTAAATGCTGTTTTAACGTTGTAAAGCAACATAATTAAACACATAATGCGTATTCTTAACAAATTCATATTTCTTGCTGGTATTTTGGTATGACCTCACAAACTTAATAGAAGCTCTGCAAAATGCAGCACTGAAAAAGAAAATAAAAACAGAAACTATTAAGAAACTTTCGTTTGTATTCAAAAGTATTAACATTAATCTATCATCTATATGTTATGCTTCGTCTGCACTAGCTTTTCCGATGTCCAGCATTGCCACTACTGTTTGCTATTGCCAACATTGTCATATTATGCTAATATAAATTATCTACTGAAAATATCTAATGTAATGCAAACAATGCAAACTAGATAATGTGCTATACTAGAGCAGCAACTACTGGCCAACCCACAAATTGTGGAAAAGTCCATAAAACTTTTTTTCAAAATCCATCCACAATTTGTGGAAAGTCAACAAAACTTTTGTGGAAAATCCACAAAACGAATATTTTGTGGACAAAATGTGAATATTTTTTTAAATATCAAAAGGTGGATTTTTGCTAAATATGGCAACATTTTAAGTTTTGTGCAAAATAATTTAAACAAATCCTCAAAAGTAAGCTTTCGTGGAAAATAATATGAAATAATTCCTGAAAACTTAGATTTTATGGATTATTTACAGAACCAGCGTTTTGTAAAAAAAGAGAAGATTGCTAGAAATCACTATATATGGATAAAGTTTAAAAGTGAGTATAATCAATAAGAGTACAACGATATTTGCTGAGAAGAATGCTTTATAAAAATTACAAGTTACGTAAAGTTTTTCACAAAAGTCATATTTTTTTAAAATTGCCGCTTAGATATTTAATATAAGCCATCACTAAATTTAAGCTGACCAGGTGACAGGTTAATGCAATTGAAGTGAAATAACATCAAATTATTAATAATACAATGTTAAATCATTTTTCACAAAATTAATATGCTGCAGAATTTCTCGCTAAGGTTTTGCACAACAGCTTAAATGTATATATTTTTATAAAATATTCTCTTATTTTCA
>JAHZMU010002870.1:0-16917 GCA_027743725.1 Rambutsinella grinnellia | reverse complement strand
AAATCGCTTGAAACAAATTAGCATTTTCGTATAATACGTAGGGAAAATGACATTCCATCGAGATCTTCTCCTTCAGCTCCTACGCAAATTCTATTCATTTCCAGTCATTTCAGGTTTTGGTAAAAATAGTGCGTTTATTAATATACGATGTGGATTATTAGTTTTCTATAATCCCTCGTCATTTAAAATATCCCTGTAAAAATAAATGGCATAAGTTACAGTCATGACGAGGCGCATGTTGTGTCTACCGCTCGTGAATATAATTTTGAATGAATTTTCTTTCGCAAATATTTGCCAAGGTATAGTCAAAAAGGGGAAGCATTTTAAGCAATTCATACTAGCTTCGATAATTTTTTGAGTTTCTAAAAAAAGTCTTGCAAAGCGCACCTGAACCTAAAAGAATAATGGTGATACTGCTTATTTTATATGACATCTAAATGTTGAGCCAAGTTGACATTGAATAATCTTTAATTCGACTAAATCCATGTAGTAAATGCCTCGCTTCTTTCTCCATGGTCTATCCCCGACGAAAAAAACTTTTATGATACGACCTATTATTAGCTCTTAAAGCTCAAAAGACTTTTCCAAGACGTAAACAATAGAAGAAATCAATCCCAGTTATTTATTGGAAGTTAAAGAGAATCCACATAGTGACCCATGACATATAACCCATTTAGTTATAATAGGAAAAAGCGGCTTACACTAACTTCACACACCTACGTAATCTGCCGCTGACAACTGCATTACAACCAGTTCCTGAGAAACCGTCTGATACCTCTATTGAGTGGGGAAACCCACCACTAAAATTCATTATCATTGGCATTGAAGCGACAATAAAAGGATGAGCGGAAATGGGTTTGTTATGATACAGCTTTTATTTTCATTGCAAATTGGAAAAATCATTGTCAGCTCACAATCCCTTGTTTTTCTTTCAAACTCACGTTGTCTTACCACATAAAATCCCAAAAAGGGTTTATTTCCTCCCTAACAAGTACGACAGTAAAGCTCATCAGTGATTATTATGCCTATGTCATGGAACAGGAAGAAGTGGGTTGAACTTTCAGTTGTCTCATACCGGAACTCACGTTTCCAGATAGAGCATAACAAAATATGATATTTTTAAAATTCTGAGTATCCAAACGTTAGTGAGCAAGACCCACTATAGGATCTATTGTATTTTACCTACATATTATATTTTTTGAATGGAAGTGGGAAAAAGTGAACTGGAATTGGAATCAAGATCATTGCGTTCATGTCCGAAATCCCAGCAAGATTTAAGTATCCTCGATTCACATTTTCTCTCTATTTTTCTCCCGACTTCATCAGAATCTAATACACTCTCTGGGCATAAATTCTAAAATGGATAACATGGCCATTTGGGAGAAACTCAGTGAGAAGGAAATAGGATTTTCTTGTAGGCTCACACGGGATAAAACAAAAAAGTCCTTTTCCCATTTTACAATATCAGTTCATTCATGAAAATGGGCTGGCGCAGTCTCACTCTCCCTCCGACTCTGGAAGAACAGCTTTCTCCAACCAGATTCCCTAGGCTATGACATTCACAATGGACAGAGTGGAGTGTATGCAGGACATGTAATCTATATTGAATTTTACATAGACTCTTGCGGGCTATAGGAGTAGAATTTTTTTTAAAGCAATTCAAGAACACACTGCCCACTTTCTTCCTCCCCGCTTTGTAATGAATGAATTGAAAAGAGCAGCGGAGGAAAGAGCAAGTAGGGAAGGAAAACAATCAACTACACACTTTCATCACACTCCACCAATGAATTTTTTTCGTTCCCTGTGCTTACTCACACTCTCCCAGTTTTATGAATGAGCTGGTGGGAGCTCTAGTATAAGGTTCGTGTTACGATTGAAAACGACATTTGGAACGGTGCCAGGAGCTAGTCAATAATACTCTTTGCATTGTTATTTGTTATATACTCGAACATTAAGTGTTCTCACTGCTGAGAGAGAAAGTCCGAGCTTCAAGACAACATAATGTTTACCAAGTAGTGAAAAAGTGGGATATTTGAGGAAGGAAAAAGGCCTTATTTGGTGGTGGCATAATGACACACAGCATTTACCCCTCGGTCCTTCTACTCTTGTTTCATAAGGTATATATCTACTTAACTGCTTAAGGAGACTATGCACACCATTTTTCCTTCATGGGCAATCCCTTTCTCCTATCCGAAGAAAATGAGATTTTTTGCGGGGGTGGAAATGTATGTACCTTATACAATCTTGCCAACGCAGATAACTTCATTTCATATGTAAACGGGAAATGTATTTACACAGTGGAAAAAATACGAGCGTTAGATGTGTGGCTATGGCATATTTCATTATTATACTTTGAGTTATGTTTGTAATTTAAATGTTTTCTCTATAATCCTTCACTCTCATAAAATTTTCTAATCCTATTTAAACCATTACTGGCCACCCACCACTAGTAGATAGGCGGTCACACGACAATGACTCACTTTTCCTCTTTACAGTGGTTGTAAAAGTTAATGAGAAACCATTCCATAATTTAATTAAAAATTTTCCTGATAAAGTCACCATTATTGTGATGAAAATTGATATATTTCTCAGCGTTTGGTAAGCGCTTTAGGCTGTGTCCCTAGTCCCCTCAACCTTTATTTTCCCCCTCAAGCAACAGTCGCATCTCATAAAGATTCGCCTTTATTTCCCTTGCAGGTGAGATAGCTCCTTCCCAAAATCTCATTATCATTTTGGGTGTCTATGAGGAAGCTCGGTTTGATCACTGCTTTTACCTTTGCAATCGGCCTACATTTTATAGAAAGTTTGTAGGGAAGAGAGAAAAGCAGTAGTTCTGAAGCAACTTGAGCCAGGGTCAGATTTATGCCCCTTTGTTAAACGTTTACCCACTAGGAGGAGAAAGTAAGATGGGCCATATTAATATTAAATCTAATAGTTTATAAATAGCACAATTATATAAGTTCCTATAGCTTGACTTAATAATAACAGCTTAAATATGTATACCGCTGTGTGTTATAAAGATTATTATGTAATAGATAGATTCACCCGTCAAAACATAATAATTGAGGAAAAAGCTCTCTTCCTTCTGTCCTTTCTGAGAGCTTAAGATGTCTTTGTGTGGAGCAAACGATTTCCTTCTACTTGAGATGCTAAAACATACCTAGTTGGATACATACAAGTTGGAAGCATTGTAAAAACTCTCGACTGGATCATTTTATTTTGCCCGTATTGAGTAGTAGGGCAAAGAATATGATGTTTTTATGGGACATAAGTTGATCCCAGTATTGAACGCGAGGGATGCCCCGTTAGGTATAAAAGCATGGAATAAATATGTTGTCCAGAGAGAATGCACAATAATCTGGAGAACAAGACAAGAAACATTTTTTGGTGAGGTTAGGTTGTGGCAATATTCTGGCTTCATGGGTTACATGAAAGTTCAAACTATAACGTGTCCAAACTCGGAGGAATGTTGAAACAAGAGGAAGCAGTGATGGTATGTTGGGTTGCATGAAAAGTAGAGTGATTCCACTTTTAGTAAGAATAACGAGAGTCGAGCGAACCATTTCCGTTTCCACGGCGCGTTATATTCATTCTCTACCAGTTTGTAGCTATGTTAATGGAGGGACGCTCACCGTCGGATGTACAGAGTGGAGACTATAGTGAAAGGGAAAGCTTCAAATAAAAGGATCGAAATCAGGCTTTTTTCGGAGACGCTTATTTTTGCATGGGACAGCTGGAGGTGACAGATGATAAACCTGGCTGACTGTGAAAGTTTTGGAATTCTGCCAAAATTGGGTTGCGTGGGAGGAAAACGTAGAAAACTAGTGTTCACGTAATTCGTATAGGAATCCAGAGTGAAAAGAAGAGCTAGCCTGCTACAAGGAAACTGTTGAGGGTGAAAACTCATCCTTCTTTCCCAAGCCACTTTTTGCTATGAAAGTCTCATAAAAGCTTTTAATCTTTTATAATTATATTAGCCCTTTTAATTCCAAGAAATGATTGTTACAAAATCTTTGAATAGTAAATAATTCAATTGCAAATAACCTTGAGTGTATTGCATTTCTCAAACCTTGAAATTCAATATATTTGATTAGTATTTACTCGGATTAATTCAAGGAAACAAAAGCCTTTGTATTGACCTTGACATTATTGGATTTGATAAGGTGCACATCCTTTGGTCAATCTAGAAGAGTTTTGATCTTGATATTGGCTTTCACCTGAGAAGCGTTTCTAGTCTATACAAAGAGAAAGTCTAAGGTTACAATAATGGTATACTCGTAATGCGGCTCCCTTTAAATCTACCCAGAGATTGCGTACGGCCCCTCGTGCATGATTGTGAGCATAAACATAAATACAATCACACCACATTTTCCCCGAAATTTTCCAAACGCATCTGACTACACTGAACCAGGTATGATACAGGTACAAATGAGCAGCCTTTGTTTCCTTAGCCAAACTATTTCTATCTAGATAGTTATGTGACAATGCGTGCTCCCTTCAATCCAAAAATTTCGCAGTGTGAATTATTTTTAAACTGATATTACGACAGGAGCAGATACTTTGCGAAAAAAAAAATCTCATCCACTTTTATCTATTCAGAGATTGGCATTATGCAGCTGCCATTTACAAAGAGGTATGGAAGATCCAAAAATAGATGGATGGAAAGTTTGCAAGTATCATAAATATTTAGTAGTAATACTATACGCATTGATTCCACTCGATATAAAGGGAGGCTTGACATAAGCCATAAGCTTTTACCTGGAGTCACTGTCCCGTTTTAGAAAGTTTTAGATGAGATGTTAGATGACCTTTAACTTTTCATTGCATGTTGCTCGATGGTTTGAGGGATTATGCAAATGATATAAAAAACAATTATCATTTAACTATTTATCCGATTAAACAGAATAAATGTGCGAGTAGATGGAAGCATAAAGTAGCGTCTATGAACGGTTTTTGTTGAGCTCGTCGTCATGGGATTTAAATGGAAATTCTCGCTTCTCATTGGTCGATTCGAAAGGCATGACTCATGGGTCCGATATGGACAGGATAGGGTAGGATGATTGGGGTATCCTGTCCATGTAAAATAATAACGTTCGCTAAAGCTAAAAACGTGTGCATTGAGTGCATTCATTCCGAACTTTGGAATCCGAAGATTGATTTTTTTGAGGAATTGATTTAAAAAAATTGGTGTTAATTGAGGACTTTGGGGTTTTCTGTGGGGAGTTAGTATTTAGGAGGTAGAAATGAGTGGATTTAATAGTAAGCGCGGTAGTGGGAACGTACTTGGTCCGGGGGGTGGAGTGGTTAAGGTTAGGAACCACCTTAGGAAGGTGAACGATGATTCGCCCAAGATTGACATTACTTTGAATAATGTCGTGTGCAACTTTAACTTAGGGTGCAAGTTGAAGCTGAACCACATTGCGAAGAAAATGGCCAATGTGGAATTGCATCCGAGAATGGGAGTGAGTGAAGGGTTTAGAGTTTATGTTGTGAATGAGGAAGTATTAAGTAAATTTTTAATTTATGACTTGTTTCACAGATGTTGGTGATGAAGTTAAGAAAGCCGGTTTGCAGTGCAACGATTTGGGCATCAGGAAAGGTGATAATGACGGGAGCGAGGACAGAAGTGGATTCGAAAGTTGGAGCCAGGCGTTGCGCCCGTACCATTCAGAAACTTGGGTATGATGTGAAGTTCATGGATTTTCGAATTGTCAACATTCTTGCGTCATCTGCTATGCCGTTTCCAGTCAGGATTATGGATTTCGCTCAGGCTTACCCTCTATTGGCCAGGTTAGTTGTGTATGTTAGTTAGTTAGTTAGTATGTGCTGAAATGTTTTGCATTCATTAGACTAATGACATTAGTTAAATGCTCATTTGTGACTTTTAGCTATGAACCCGAGCTTCATCCTGGGGTCACCTATTGGATGAGAGAGATCAAGGCTAGCCTGAAGGTGTTCTCGACTGGAAGTATTACAATCACTGCCCCAAGCGTGCGCAACATCCAGTTAGCAGTACAGAAGGTGTACGCTCAACTCTTTGAATTCAAAATTGACCGTTCCTGGGAAGACCTAACCATGGCGCAGCGGAAAAAGCAGCGACGAGAGAAAATGTTGCTTCGGGAGCATCACAAGAGATTGAACAAGCCAGTCGCGGAACTTGCTTATTATGACGCTGATACTGATTCAAGTCTGGATTTGGATTAAGAGGTGTGAAAGTCCTATTAGTTAATAATATGAATGTATTTTCAATTATAAACTCAAGATATACAGCACAAAGTTCTATTTAATTTTTATATGTGACATTTGTTATCGCAATGTTAAATGTATTTTTTTTATCCAGTAATCAATAGTGTCATGAAATCAATTGTATAGTCACTTTTGTAATTTCATTTATTGTTTTTAACGCTTCGCTGTACGCAATTTGTATGAACTATTTGATACTACGTAGTCAAGGACCTTGACTCAAGGTCTTGCTTTTCGTTTAGAAGTTTTTGCTTTCGTTTGTTTTTTCGTTGTTGTTTTGCTCAGAAATAAAATTGAATTGCAATGTTAAGGCCGATTTCGGATCAGTCACATTATTAGGTAATATTAATTTAAGGACGATAATTAAAATGTAAAATCATGAATTATGCAGCAACTCCTTCATATGCAAGGCAATTTGGTCGATGGCAGCTTTCTTACATAATTGTAAAGTAGTACTTGTTTCCAAATAGAAAATGTCTATGCAAAATCTGAAGCACAAACTGGTTTGTGGAACAAAAAGAACATATCTGCGTCCTTGGCTTATACGCTGTATTCATAAAACTTTATAGCACTGTTTGATTATAAAATTAGGTACGAACAATAAATAATTTTAGCATTTTTATTTAATTTACTGGTGTCCCCTTTATTGACAGAAAATGCCCTTCTCATTTGATAAAACGGGAAGTGGTAATGTCTGTGTGAACAGTTCAAACAATAAGGGTTCTTGTGGCACGGTGGCTTCTCTCAACCCTCAGACCAAAGAGATACATATATTGTATGCGATTAAATACCCAAGGGGGTTTCTCCCACACTACTACAAGACAGAGTGAAAATGATTTCGATGAAATGAAACATGAAATGCCTTTAACAAATTTCCATCCCTTTTAGGTTACAAAATTAATGTTGCTATTATGTCAAGAGTTAATTGAATGTTTAGGTATCTACTCCTTCTTGTTCAATATTAATGTGCTAAATATATTGCGCAAGATTTAAATTGCAAGAAAAAGGGCATTTATTCAAAAATGAAGGTTAAGAAATGGAATTATTAAATAGTGAAAGTAAATTGATCCTTGAAGACAAATCGTTTCATGTATTATTACATACTATGATTGCCGTCATCATGACGCAAGTCTTTCCGAGACGAATGGAAATTGCACATCCATTGTCAAACGCCTCATTCTCCTTTGAGATTGAGAATTTTTGATTGAGAAATATTTGCTTGAAATATACTTTCTTTTTGATGAATTATTATTCGATATTACGCCATTCTCTCAAGGATTTATTTACGTAATGGTTTATTATACTTTCTCTAGAAAAGGTGTCAAGGATGAGGATGAGATGAAGTGTGACAAAACTCTCTTTTGTATACTCCGTTATTCCTCCTAAAACGTGTGAACTTTGATGCGGATGTGAGTTATTATCGTTTTGGATTTCACATGAACTTTTGGATACATTGTTCAAATTCTTCTCAAAAGATAAATAGCTAGCAGCGAGGAACCGTTCTTTAGATGAATTGACATCCGGATTCCAGTTTTAATTATGCAAAGTCATACAAAAAGTTGGTGGATGATAACCTTGTGGAACATGTGCCAGTGAAAGTTCGTCATGACAAATCAATGTCACTTTCACCTGAATCTCCCAAGTAATAAAGCAATACGAACACTATTTTTTAGCTTGCGTAATATTTATTAATATGCAAAATTTGTTTACATGTTAGCTGAATAGACTGGCATATTACATTGAGTAGAGACAAAAATCACGAGAGGTTTCAATATATTTTAGATCACAAGCATTTTAAGTAGATCTGGCCACTAAGTAACTTTCGGGAGGAACATTGAACACAAATAATTTAGAGTTTTCCTTACAGTCTTAGTTTAGCCTGTAAGACTCCAGTTTTAGAAGAGCTAGACTCCATGTCGATAAGGAATGCTATCGCTAATTAGTTCAATTAAAATATAAATGTCATTAGCAACAATTTATGTAATCGTGTTTGAGGTGATCACATTAAAGTTCTCATTTCATCATTTTTTTCCAGTAGAAACAATCCCGGTTTAAAGAAAACGTTTATATCACCGACAAGAGAGAAGTTGGCAAATGAAAATGAAAAGTTATTATTGCACACTGAGAATCCTAGATCACAAACTATTAAGAGTTGCACAGAAGAAATAGTTCTTCGTATTGTGAGACGCAATATTAAAATTGTCAGGACCATCTCGAATATGAATGGGGAATGGGATCAGGTTTGATGGTGGCCGGTGTGTGTAATCCATGAATGTAATTTCGTTATGTCATGTTGCAACTTTATTGAAAATAAATATTATTTATGGAAGCAACTATTTGATTGGAATATAGCTAAGATATTTTATGTAGATCAAGTTACATATATCTTTCTACTTTGATATTTTTGATAACAAAAGCTGATTGTACTTTAAATCTATTTAAAAGCGTAGGTGTCTCTCTGGGGATAAATATATTTCAATAAATTCATGTATCGAAAATATATTCATGGATGGCAGGAGAATCTATAACGAGTGTCGATTTACAGCGAGCCCGTTACATTGTCATTAATATTAACACAACCGCCTTGTGTCCTTGATTTATGAAATTTGGCAATTGCCCTTGCGTTGAGATTTGGCAGCACCATTGGTGGCAGGACTAGAAGGTTTTGATGATGGACGACTAGTTTCATCACTGAATTGTTCCGTCCCTTGTGAGTTATTTATAGAGTTTGGGGCATATTTCGCTTCGTAGTGTTTCTCGTCTTTTTTGCTGTGGAATGTTGTCACATCAGAAGATGCTTTTGAATGGGATGAGGTGGACTTTCGAAGTTGACTTGTTTCACGAAACAATCGTCGCAACTTCCATTTCGACTTGGAACGCTTCGTGCTATCTGGATCTGTCTGAGGACAGTTCAGGTTCTGTACTACAAAATCAATGTCTTCTGGTTCTGCACTTTCTGTTGAAGTTTAAGTAAAAATTACATTATATCATAAGTAAAATTACATTAAATAATCATTAGATCTTACTTGTAAACTCTTCAACAGGTTTCTCTATCACATCATAATCAATCCATGTCAGGCCCATGTCCACTTTCTCGGCGAGGTCTTGCCAATGATGTTTGTTTTTAGATGCACCATCATAGAGGGGCTGAAGCCAAGGAAATGTCTCAGATAGTACCTGTTGGAAAGATGATGATAAGAAAGTTAATTAATTTTCGTGCAAAGTATATTTATTAAGACTCTTAGCTTGCCTTGTACAATGGAAGGCAAATGTCATTAATAAAACCCAATTGCATCTTAGGCAGTTCGTCTTTCTTTTCACGGTCCATCATGGCCTAAACAAAAGAACAATTCCAAGACTTTCAATATTCCTATCATTAAACATTTCTATATACTTAGTCTAATTCAATTGGCTTGGTACCTGTGGTTGTTGATTAAGTTGTTCCTTTTCAAGGTCACCTTGATCGAAAAACTCGTCCGCAACTAGTTTCGCTATTTTATGTTGAATTTCCCATGGCTTGGAAATAGCCGCGACATCACAAGCAGTCATCATCATCCCACAAAGTACTGGAAAATATCAGATGAAAAAAAGTTATTATAAAATAATAACTAACCAACTTTATGCGAACAATCATGTTCTTTTACAAAATTACATTCTTTCTTATCATCTCCTTGCCAGGAAATTTCACCCTCGTCAACGAGCTCAATAAAGCGGGCTCGTTTCCTAAAGTACATTGCCAAGTCTGTAGATAAGATAGACTTTTCAACTATTTTCATCACCTTCCGGTAGTCATCTGCGGAGAGGTCCTATAGCAATCAACAACCCAATTTATATTGCTTCATAGTTGACTTCTCACAAAGAGGTTTATTGTAAAAGCCAACTCAAAGAAGTTATCATGGTTCATAAAAAAGGAAACCTCACGTTGGGGAATTTAATAATGGCTTCGGTACACTTAAACTTGGAATATTATTCAAATACATCGTGGTCGTCCAAAAATTGTTCCATTTTTCCCGTTTTCAACACCGTGAACATGGTTTGGGCCACATTAAAAGCATGCCTCCAGTTGTGGTATTTGACGTTTCTATAATTCTTTTTGACGCTCAGTACCCACCTGCAAAGGACCTGTGGGAAGGTTGAAAATTTACATTAATTTAAAATTCACATAACCTTGCGGTCATCCCGGTAAATGATAAATATTAAATCATTTCTAAAAAATTCACAAACACTCACCGCATACGGGATGTGGAATTTGCGTACTAAATCTAACTCGAGAAACATTCGGATTGTAGCCTTGCAAGTTTCGGAATCAGTCATTGGGAAGTCATTAAATTCATAACTGAAACCAATAATTAATTAGGTAATAAAATTCCAAAAGAGGAGGTCCACATCATATTCATCCATACCTATATAAATTGTAGTGAATAGAGGAAGGTATCTCATCCCTTCGCAGTCGTTCCGTATCGTCCGGGGTTGCCGTGGCGTGGTACGATAAACAATCAAGGGCTACACTTTGCTTTGCCATTAATTTGCCTGATAATTAAATTATTAATTTGCTACTTAATACTATTATCCGAGTTAGTATGTGTATTCATGTGTGTGACCTACATGCCCCCTCATAAAGTTGAGTGTTATGAATCCCAAGACCACAGAAGATAGCGAATGCTTCGAATGTATTCACATCGGTATGAGAGAAATGTTGATTATTACTCTGTAAATGAAGAGAGTAACAGAAATCATGTTAGGATAACTTTATTTCGAGAATTTCAGTACATGCTGATGTTTCAATTAATGTATACTTTGTTAATAAGCTGAGCAACGCCAATAACTTGCCGTTGACCATTGTAGATTGGCATACAGAGAATACTTTTTGGAAGAGCTTTATATACATCAGAGTCTTGAGCGAAGACAACGGCATTCGTAGATGACACCAGGTCCATTGACTCTCCATACCAGGTAATTGCATCTCCGATGTTTAATATCTGCTCATAAATATAAGAGAGTGATGCTCAGTTGAATGGTGAAAGAGGCGAGTGGGAGTATCAACTTCTAAAAATCTGCTAAAGCACTTACCTCACTATTAGCAGCCACAAACTTGGCAATTTTCGTTAATGGCGAGCTCTGAATTTCATTAGTGGGAGGACGTCTCACTTCCTTCTCGAGATCATCGGAGTTGAGCTCAAACACCATTTGGAAATTTATACTCTAAAAAGAATTGGAGAAAGCAATGAGCTATAAAGTTACTTCCGTTTTCGAATGGGTCCACTAATAGAATTCATAATTGGATCTTTTGTTGATACCTCTTCGCTCACAACCTCGGGAGTTGACGCAGTCTTGCTCTGCAAAGGTGATCAATGAAACATAAAAATTAATTATATGTCACTGAATGGGAAAAAGAGATTGCCTGAACAGCATCTCAAGGAACCGAAAACTGTTCCAGTTAATAAAAGCTCAAGAGCCCATTTCCATTTTACTTCTTCCCACTTTCTCTCTCTCTTTCTCTTTCTCGCAATTCATGAAACCTGATGGGATGAAGTTTTCAGAGCAAGAGCTACAGATAAGCGTCTGGTTTGAGAACTACTTCCTTTATGCCACCCATCCGGTGCAAGTAGAGCTGAGAGATGCGGAAACACGCTGGGTCTATAGATGGCACATGTGTCCGCACATTTTCATTGTCTACTTTCCATGAAACATGTTTTCCTCTAAAGCTCCAACTGGGACACATATCCTTCGGAAAAAGAGCATGTCAGCTCCTTTCCCTTTCACCAACTACCCGTGTGCAAGCCAATCTCCTAAAAATCCTTTACATCAATAGCAACCTCTCTTCATGTCGTACTTTTCTCCATAAAAGTCAAACTGGAAGAAGTTGTTGCTCTTAATTTGCTACAGTAAATATTCATAGTCTTTTTTATAAAAAGAAGTACCCATCCAAGCGCTTTCCTTTGTGAAGAAGTTTGCTTCAAAAATATTTCCTGTGTACAGTATGCTCTCCAATTTTAAAGTTACAGCAATATTATAATGTGCAGTAAAAAGAGAACTATGTAGTTGTGCTTTGGCTCGGCATGCTTTCATATTTACTACTCTCTCAAATATAATTTGGGAAAGTTAAAGGAAGCAAAGACTGCTTGAGGACATTACGAAGTAAAACTTTTCTTGTGCAACTGTTACAACCATTCTTTCTCAGAAACAATTCATTCCCCTTGCCCCGTTTTTTTCGTTTTATAAAAAATCAATCAAAAAACTGTGAAAACCCCCGTTTTAATGCAGTAAACTGAGAACAGTTACTTTCGAGACAATGAGAGAGAAAGTAAGAGATGCTGAGAGTTGAGACACAGAACCATTATAAAAAACAGTAGTACGGGCGGCCGAGTAAAGGAAGTAGCAAGAGAGATGAAAATATGTCGCTTACAATTCCTTCGATTATTGCTCCGGTATATTGGCCACAAAGGCACTTGGAACATGATGGTGCTAGGAGAAACTTTTATAGCGACTGGGAAAGGCCCCTTCTCTCTCACTAAGTTTGTTTGAATACAATGCCCAGAGATTCATATTGTATTTGAGTATGTAAAGAAACGCATAGTAGTGTCATGCGACGGCCGATATCTCACAAAAAACTCGAGCTCTTTACACTACCTTAAGCACACAGTCTCGTAAAGTTCTCTCCAAAGTGCAGACGAAATGAGGAAAATGGAGGGAGCAAAGTAAAAGGAGGAAATCGATAAAATGTAGTAATGCTCTCGCAAGATGAACTATAAGAGTTATGCACCGACAATGAAACGAAGAGAGGGAGGGCAGGGGGTATTCTGATTCGTTAGAAACGTATATTACCTCCACTGAAGAAAATCAAATCTGGGAGGGAAATGAGGGAATCAAAGTGATCTTCCATTATTCCACTACCTTTTGTTACACCCAGAGAGAGAGCTGCAGTTAATGAAGAAATAAAAAGTAACTCAAAGCCATACCATTTTAAATTACTTTTTGTGTTCTCCTCTCCCCATTTTATTGAGTTTTCGAAAGAAAAGTCTTATTTGAATTTGTTGATTAGAATCTATGAATATACGTGTTGCTGGAATCAAAAGTCTATTCATGATTACTTATGAAGGAAATTATTTATTAATATTTCGCTCTGCTTCATTCATTCACTCCAGATTCTAACGCCCACGTGGGATCAAGTCGTGTATGCTCTTTGTAAGCTTTCATAACACAAAAAAAGGATGGTGGTAATAAGTTACACTTTTAAAAAGTAATTTTCAAGGTTTCCCCTCCCACATGACTCACATCAGTAAGTGTTGAATTTCTAAATAACGTTTCATGTCATTCCCATCGTCATATTTTGACAAACTTTGCAATTTAAAATATCAATTTTCTAAAGTTTATATTATGGCATTCCTTGAAATTCAAAGCAAACTGATAGAGTTGTTGTGTTTGGATATTTAAAATTAAGTTGCTTCTACCCCTTTTTGTACGTCATGTTTCCGCTTCACTAAAACTCCAAGAACCTTTTAGACAGTTCAAAGAAGAGAGAAAAAAGACCATCGCAATTTGATACTCGATTTTGAAATGCAAATCCTATTATTTCCTTTGATTTCATCTGCTTGTAAGACTCTCCTTATTCCTTTCATGCATACCTTTTATCTCTCATAAATGCCTAAAGTGATATAATAAGTAGCTGAGTAGCCTAAGCTCCTTTGAATAAAGTAAATCATTTGGATATACCCACTACAAGTGTTGAGTTGTGATCATTCAAACACTGTCTCTGCACTAATAACAGAGCTCAAGTTGGCAATCAAATGACATGATCAATCTTTGTTAAATGTCGATATAATTAAATTTTAAAAAGTTTAACAAGACACATATGCACGTCTACATACCTCTCTCCTTGACAATGACTTCTTTTCCGCAGCAGGCAGCGAGGGCATCAAAAAGATTTTTTCGATTTGACTCTGAAAAACAAAAGAAAGACGAGATTTCCAACATAAATCTTGTACAAAGCACTGATTGTTCTGAAATAAATCAGAGCTCAGTGCTTATTGAAGCATGAAAAACTCACTGCTTCGTATAGAGGTACGTCTCTAAGGTATACTAAGCATCTTTCGCATTTGAGGAGTTCCTGTGCTTCCTTCATAATTTTGGACACTAAGCGTTCTAAGCTGGTTTGTTCTTCAAAGATGCTTTTCGCCAAGTTTAGCAAAAGCTGAAATTTAAAAACGAGAAAAGTTTGTCACAACAGGGTTTTATCTTTGATGGCACAATATCCATTTATTATTTGAAGTGAAAGCAGGAAAAATATTCTCAGGGAGTGAAAGCTATATTATATTCTTTCCGCACCTGGTTCTTACGGTATTCCATAACGGAAGTCTCGAAAAGTTGAGCATTTTGAATCCCGATACCGCAAAACGTGAGATACCTTTGAAATACCTGGGAAAAGTAAAAACAGCATATTATGTTTCATTATGAAAGAAGCAGGCATAGTTGAAGGGAAACTTCAGATGACAAGTTGACAACACAAGTTTTTGTTCAGCGGAAAGCCAACTGTGTTGCTATTGTAAATTTTAAATAAAAATGTCATCACCAGCACAGTTCCCCTCTCCTACCTTAAAACCATATTACGATTACGATTATGGTTGCATGCCACTATTATGATAAGATTTTTGGCTTTGTGACCACGGAGGGGGTAATGTGAAAATCGAGTTTTCCCATTTCCTTGAAATATTCACTACTGCTAATCCGGAAAAATTCTTTTTCGGGATATTCTTTATCTGTATTTTTATCTCCTTCAATTCACAAATAGCAGCAGTATGATCATGATATATTTAAATGGGCACTTGAGAGACTTCTTCACTCAAATCCATTTGAGGAAACTCAATTGAAATATCAACATTTAATCAATCCATTCCTCCATAAAATTACTAAATAATCTCTCGCTCTTCCTATAGCTATTCAGAATTACATATTATCCTTTTAAATTTCCTTGTCTGATAATAATATTCAAATAGTAGAGTTCAAGTAGTCGCTCAAATCTCGCATTTACAAAACCCATCCATTTCCAATCTCTTCTCAATGACATGAATAAGAGTTTCAGACGTCATGAGATGTACTGGAGCTCTGCTACCATTTCCTGAATTCATTTACAATTCATTATAGTAAATTGAATTTTGACCACCAATTTCCCCTCTGAATTTCCGACTTCTCCAAGTAATTTGAAATTACCATTCTCTATTCACGAATTTTTTCTAATATTGTGTGTCTAACGCATTAGCTTTTAGAATATAATCAAGTATAAACTGAAAAACTATATTTACCTCGATGTCTTCATCGGTAAATTGGAAGTCTCCAGTTTTCTTGTTGATCACTTGGGCGACGCCAATCACATCCTCTTCATTATTGCATATCGGAAGTGCTAAAATGCTATGAGTTTTGTAGCCCGTTTTGCTGTCAATTTGAACGTTGAACCTCGAGTCCTATAAATTAGACAAGTCAATTTTAGGTTTTCCCAACTTGCTTCTCATGAAATTATTAGCTTCTTATCATGACATGTAAAGGAATTTTGTCCAAAAAGTAATTATTATTAAATGAAATTGGGAAACATGATTTCTCTTCTCTCGGAATAGGAAAAACTTATTAGGAAGAAGGGCACTTTCAGTCTTGCTTTTATCTCGATATTCAAAGGACCAAAAGCTAATATTCGAGGTATCAGTTGACTAAGGAGATATTAGAGTCTCATAAGTTAACACAATTATTTTTACTTCTAAGAGCAAAATAGAAAGTTACTAATCTTCTTGAAATTACATCTTTCCTGAGGCTTCAACACGAAACGTTCGTAATGAAATCGGTGTACACATACTCATGCAACCGAAATGATTCCAGAGGGGAAGACAAGTATACAATTTTCTATCAAAGCTGACAGATCTGAAAGGAAATGATTTACTTCCTCATCAAGACTCATGGGCCAAAATAGGAGCGTAGTTTGTTAAAAAAAAATCATTTGCGAAGGTAGATTAATTTCTAGCATGTCTCCCATCAGCTTCATTTTTTTCAGCCCATGACGGAAAAAAGGTATGCTTGCTGAACACACAAAACTAAATAGTTTTTCCTCTTTCCCAACATCTCCCCATAGCATTTCATACGCAGACCTCTGCCTTTGAAAGTTTCCACTTGGTTTGTATTTTGCGAATCCAAATTAGAAAAAAATACGTGAGAAGCTACCTTCTTCCCTTTTATCACGAAATGGTACATCTTTATCAAAATTCACACGAATCGCATTTTCCATTGATTTCTTGTTCATTTAATTCCACCAAAACTTTCTCCATATACAATTCCCATTACCGTTGTTTAAATGAATGGGGAACATTTTGGGAATGGATAAAAACCACAAAATTTAATCTTTCAGTAAATTTCCATCGGGGAAAGGAATAAGCTGACAGCACATTGCTGAAAACTTGTTTATGTTGGGTTTAAGATGCCATCACTCCAAAGCACAAAAGGATAAGTCTTTAAGTTAGATGAGAACACTTACCTCATATGCATTTTTTATATTGATGATCTCCTTCGTTTGAGCAACCTGACCAGCAATTCCTACCCCAAATGGAATTCGGATCTCTTCTGACTTTGCTCTCCGTAACGATTCCTCCACATCTAAAGGGGAGAAAAATATAATGAGTCATAAGTTAAAGTTGA
>JAHZMU010002869.1:0-13288 GCA_027743725.1 Rambutsinella grinnellia | reverse complement strand
GATAAAGTAGGTATGAGTTAACATTTGTGGAAAGTCTCATTAAAATCACAAAAGTAATTTTAAAGATATTCCATTTTGAAATTTATATGCCTGGCCTACTTTATATGTGCCCACACTTTAGATTAAAATTTTAATCCAAAAATAGATTTTCAACCTCACCTGCCAACACATAATATTAGTCTAAAGGCTGTAAAAATTCATGCGATTGCATAAACTGCTATTTAATAATAAGTAATACCGGTTAAAAGCTACCGGTATTAGTAGGTACTGCTATTAAACTATGAAATGGCTTACTATAGCCTTCTTGAAGGCCATATGCCTGCCACGTTTCATCTCTTGAACAACTTCCTCAGCAGTTTTCCACTTGTCAACTTTTCCTCCATAAGCTACAAAGTCTAGCCAAGGTCATGGTCACGAGGTAATCATAATCAATCATGGTAATTGCACTGATTTATCCCGTTGCACGCTGAAACGCAATTCATTTCATTACTAGGTCGCATTGCTTAAAATGTTTCTAAATCTTTATCAAAGCAGAGACGACACTTTCATTCATTCTAATCTTGAGCTCGGCCTCGGATTACTCAAAAGGAATTCTGGATTACGTTATGAAACACGCGGTGTTGGAAGCTCTGATGATTTGACTAAGCCCAAACAAAAATAAACTGATACGTGTCGCAAAAAACGTAAACATGTGAACATCTTCAAGACTAAAGTATGAGATTGGCATTGCCAAAATAAAAATATGTTGTGCGCATCAACTATAAACAGATTTGATAAGTGCAACCACGTCATATCAGATGTGTGCATAAATTATTGTATAAACATGAGAGTTGCCACCATGCCGGAGCAGATTCTCTCTAAATGCCTCAATCAATCTCAAGAAATCACACTCAGACCATCAATTTCCTTGAACTTTTGCTACGCCTTAGACGAATCTATGACTTTTTTCTAACCCAAATTCGATCAAAGTCCTTGATTAATTTTGAGAAAATTATCCGCCTCTTCTGGCTGCATATTTCAATGAATGTACTTAACAAAGATCTTTAGGCAACGTAAACTTTTTGGAATACGACGTGGCATGGCCCCCGGTCAACCTTTCATATCGTTCGATAAGTAACCCGTGCTTTTAGACGTCATTCGTGTGTTCATTCTCCGTTACTATTTCATCAGAAAATCTTTATCCTCCCCTTCTATTAAGAAAATAGTCATTCCACGAAAATCTACTTTAATTTCTGTCACACGACAACTCAAAGCAAATTATTAGGGTGCTCTAAATGCAACTTTGTCCTTCCTCTGTAAATACACATGCACTCAACCCAATCTATATCTGGCTCTTGTGACGTTTGTCTATGTCTCTGCCGGCATTTCTACCTCGATATTAATGGAAAAACTCTTTTGTTTTCAATAAGAAAGCATGGTTCCCCACATTTGTATTTTAGAAATGGAAAGAACAAGGACCTGCTACTCGGAGAAACAAAAAGGTTCTTATCCTCAGAAAAAAACTCAGACAATCATGCAAAATGCATACATAAAAATATATCCCGACAGTGTTCATTCTCTTCTAAAAAACGAAAAGTTGTTTCAAGACATAAAAAAACAATTTTTCCACTATACCGATACCCACGTTCCTCATAAATGCACTAACTCCAGAATCTCCATAACGTGTCTGTCTACCTAATTTTTTTCTTTCACACTCGGGTCAAAATCATTTGGGGTTTTGCGTCTTACTTTGACTTTGCTCTCAACTCTTTCTGCCAAATCAATGCATTCTCCTTAGCATTTCTCTACTCTCACTACATTACGAGTACAAACTGCATTTACACAAAGCACACGACGGTCAAGCAACTGCGAGCATAGCCTATCTTATCAGCTATTACAAGTTAGAAATAGCTTATAGCCAAAGCCAGACATGATACCTACACGAATGGAACATAGAAAAAGCCTCACAAATAGTCATATAGTTTTTCACGCTCTTGCTATTCATTCATTATTAAACGATTTTTTTTCTTCGAACATTTCCCTAATTTCCGCATGTGGTTGTATGGCTGTATGTCTGCTGAGGCTTTTGTGTGCCCAATGCGTTCTCTTTTTGGTTTAAAAAAGACTACGTTTCGTTAGGCACGTTGCTCTGAAAAAAGTTAGGCACTGATTGAGCCACTTGTCTGCGTCGGGAAAAGATGATTTTTACATAAACTTTCTTAACTAAATTTACGTAGTCCTTTTAATGGTTTCCGCTTCGCTTCTCTGAATTCTGATAGTCCAGACCTAAAAAAACTGGAATGTTAACCTTCATCATACGAAATTTTTTGCACTTGGGTATACCCAATTTAGCAATATTTTCTTGTGAAGATGACCATGCCATAATTGCCTTCATGGGAAAAGGCGGGCAACCTTATTCGCTTGAAGCATGGCTTTGTTATTGAGTATTTGGCAATAGCTCTTGTATGAAAAAAGAGCAAAAACATCCACTCTTGTAAATAAATTGTGGTGAAGCGCTTCGTTGACTACGATTCCAGCATATTACAGGATGAGAGAGGACATTGATTCCCCAACTACTTCTTACAAGTGCGGATTACCTTGGCTCATGGCTCTAAATACTTTTTCGCTATAAAAAAATCCGAGTTTTAACTCATCAAGTGTAGCGATGATGGAGAAGATTGTAAATAGAAGCATGTGTGGAGGTGTCGTCGTCTCCTAATCACATTCATATCTTTGTTTGCTACTTTATGCCCACAGGGAATAACCTTCACAATATCATGAAAATATAATCGGCATTTTTTACACCAATCCATCTCTTCCACTCCAAATGGAGAGGTGCAATGTAACCGCTTTTCTAAATATTATTTGTCCAGAGATGAACTCACCACAAAATTCTGGTTTTTGTATACCTTCCCAAGTCAAATCAACTTTAAAACTTTGCATCTCATTCAAATGGATTGATTTTTGGGTAGATGTAAGGTGGATGGGCCAACGAACTCTTAAAACTGCTTAAATTAGGTATTCAATGAGGAATTCCATATATGGCTTGATCATCACATTTAATTGAGTTAATTCCACCTTTCCCCCATCTCCCTTCTCAGCCTTTAGGGCAAAGGCTAAACTCTGAATTCCAGTCGATCTCACACATTCCATGTAATAATGCATCCGATTTCGCATGGTCAGCGTGAGAACGAGGACAATTGCTGACAAACTTTAGTCGTAAAAATAGTCATGAGTGAAAATCAATGCTTAGACAATTTCTGTCGCAGCCTAATGATGATTATCAAATGGGCGAAAACGTACAAAAAGTGGAATGACAAGAACTAGTCAAGGTAAGAGGGGAGGAATGTCACATTTTTATCGTTCATCAACTGATGCTTTTATAACGTTGTTTGTATCGAAAGTAATGAACCCAACTATTTTTGTTGGGTAGGCACATTATTATTATTAGCTTGTGTTTGTTTGTGTTGCGATTGAAGAATCATGCAACATATCAGGCGTGTGAGTTACAGACTATAATCTTTTTTGACTGAGGTCATGTGCCTATCCTAATCTTTCGCAGATGAAGAAACGCGACCAGCTGTGGCCAGTTAATAGTTTGATGAGCCACAAATAAATGGGTGGACAACATAGCTTCCATCATTAATCTATTATTATGTTGGGCAAAGCAAAAGATTCCTCCATAATCATTCGCAAAAAAGTCTGAGATTATATCGTGAGAAATGTATGATTTTAACAGTTAATATGCTCATTGCACTTCCTCCTTCCATTGCACGACTTGTGTATGGAAGGTTGGGCTGTGAAGAATAGTCCCATTCATAGGAACTGATAGTGAGCCAGTTCCGCATATTTTTTCTTCTCTTCATCTTTTCCTTTCTGGTTCACGTACACATCTACACTCTCATTAGCTTTATCTATTTTCGAGGAAAAGGAAAACGATGTGGGAACTTGGATAAAATTTTGGTGGGAATTGTCTACACAATCTGGAATGGTTGAAGAAAAAATAGTGATTCCAAAAAGGAAGTAGTCATTTACCGGTTTAAAGAAGGATTTTTTCCTCGAAGCATTTATCCTGTCAACAAATCCCATTGCCAAAATAGCCAAGTGAATGAGCGGAAACAGAAACACTTTTACCGTTAAGTAAGGTCTTACACGAAACATTTTCTGCGTCTTTAGAACTAGAAAAAATGATCGGGTGACTCGCTTTTTTTACGTTTAGTCTGGTCTGGTGATGTTTATTTCCTTCCTCTTCAAGGAAGCATGAGCTGAAAAGGCGCAATTAGCAAGTGACGTTTTCATTGCAACTTTTTGCAGATATTTTTTCCTAACGGAAATGCATACGTATAAACAGAAGCCTAAAGCAAACAGATTTGTTGTCTCTTGCCAAAATAGACTTAAAATAGTTTTAACCAGATTCGCACACAATTCTTTGCACAGAGTTCATGCTTTTGATAGATTTATACTAGGAGGATTTATTATTAACATGAGGACGTTGCTTTTTTTGCACTCGAACATGACATGTTCTTTTGTAGAGAATTGCGAAAATAAATTGCAAATCTTTTGCGGTTATTTACCTGAGCGTAAGCTGATTGATGAACCATCATATTGTTGTTTTAGCTGCTGTGCATGACATGAACCGAGCCTAATGCTGACAAGAAAAGATGGAGGTTTTCCAAAAAAAAAATCACTCAAAGAATGAAATGCGTATTGGAGATGTTATCCATTTAAAGTGTGAACTCCTTTTCGATTTCCTTTCCGCATATGTTTATAGAGAATTTACCATTAGAGTTTTTGGACTTGCCCAATCCGTTCATGAAGCAAACACATCGCTAATAGATTTTGTTGTAAATAAATTTTTTGCAAACGCTTCCTCCAACTATGAATAATGCTCATCATCAGAAAGGTACTTCCTCAAGAGTTGGGCAATTAAGCTAAATTATTGTTTCAAGCGTATCCACTCTCCAGTCACTGGAATCTAATAGCGAGAGTCTCTGAGCAAAAAAGTTAGTAAATGAGTAGGAGAATCGAGCCAATGACCTTGGTTTTTTGCGTTGTTTATGTCGGTATTGTTTTTTGCAAGGAATTGGATGCGATTTTTGGAAAACAGTTTAAAACGGTTTTCAGTAAACATTTTCTACGTCTTAAAATGCTGATGGTAAGGAAATTGAAATTGCTTAAGAAATTCTCAGACTATTAAACGTCTCGTGTTTTTGCTGATATTTTATTTCTGGGGAAGATGCGATTAAATGGTTATGAAATTACAGTTGACCTCTTGAGTAAGTTGTTTTCATATTCCAAGTAGTGATCTGTCTGTCGTAAAAGCGAAATCAAAGTTAAGAAATAAATGCTGAGTTTGCGGCTGGAATTAATGAATAGAGATGAAAGGTTGAATCCTTCTCAGATTTCAGTTCACAATTTTTCAGCGAAAAAAAAGCCTTCGTAGAATTGATAATTGATATGAATGGATTAAAGTAGGTTATCTCATATCACCCAGCTTAAAAAGATTGACATGAAAGGATTATCTGGGCAAACATACCAAACAAAAAACAAGATGGGAAATAACAGAATTAAATTGTAATCAAAAGTATGAGGGAAATCCCTGATTAAATTTTCCAGGTGCATAACAGCATATTTTTTGAAAAGCAAAATGATTTAATCGCTTTTCAGCAATAAATCCATACTTGATTAATGGCTAGGGGAATTTCTGCAGTGCTGACTTGGCGAGTGTTTTCCATGTACTCATAAATTCTCCCTTCAATACATTTTAAAAACATGTTTTAATATGCTAATGAACTCGTCCTAAACAGTTCCAATAATGATACTCATTTTCCCCAGCACGAGTTAGGTAAAACCAATAAAATTGGGTATTCTCTAAAAAGTTCAGGTGATAACCACCGATAATAAGTTGACGAGAAAACATGTGCTCAGCTAATGTTTATTTTTCAGATGTATTCATTGACAAATTGTCCAACCAGAGTAATAAAAACATTCATTGTTATTGACATGTGTGGATAACGTCATATGAGAAATTATTTACAAATAAAAAGGGCAAATATTACTACGCTTTTGTTTGGGAAATGCGATGTGCCATTTCTCTCGAAATAGATTAGAATTGCAAAGTGTTTTTCACTTCAGATGCGCATTCTAGGATTCTAGAGAACTGCGACGGATCTACAAACGGAAATGAGTGATGCGAAAGGTCACATTGTAAAACAATTTGGAGCAATAACTTGTTCAAAATATGAATTGTGAAGAACACGCCGTGCTTAAATGATTTCTAGAAGCTTGAACTTGTCCAGTTGGAAGCAGTTTGAGTCATGACCAGGCTTAATGTTGTGTAAGATTGATCCTCATGGATTATCCACTTGAGGGCCATCAATGACTCATTTCATCTAAAATTCTAATGATTAATTTCACGCTTAGCTGAACTGATATGCTAAATTTATCCATTACTAGAATGTTTTAGTGGAGAAAAATAAGTGGGGTTATAAATTAGTGGTATTAATATCTCATTAAACTTGTATAGTGACTCATCTCTTGTTTTTTATATGATAATTCAATAAATTTTTGTGGTTATACATTGAATTGTCAATTTCTAGCTGTGTTGGCAGAGAGAAGAGCGCAACGTGGAATTTTATGCATGACAAGCGATGATCATGTGAAAAGGATGAGTCATCCACAACTAGTTTGTTAGAATCATCAGCATGTAAACGTTTTATACAAAGGCTTATGCATTGAACTATGCTGTGTTTTTCCAACGGTCAATTGCCCTCTTGTTTTATAGCTGTTCTCAAAGTAAACTTTACACTTTCTTCTTTATTCCATGCAAGAGAAAGGTTTAAAGTTCTACGAATCATGCAAGGTCATATAGGCACGTATCGAAGAAAGCACAAGCCTTTCTAGCGTGGGCATGAAAAAGTATGACGCATTCTCAATTCCGATGAACAGGAAAAGGAGAAGAGCAATTTCCAGGAGTTTCGTTGCATTGCTCGTAAACAAGTTGCCTATTTCTTGGCAATTCGCTACAAGCTTCTAGTCTATCTAGAAAGTGCACGTCGATCAAGTTGACTCATACTTTTCCCATATCATCATCACACTTTTTCCGCATTACTTGTTTTTCTTGCGGAATGGGAAAAACAATTAGGGTATTGGGTAAGGCTTTTTCGTACGTGACATAATGACATTCTTTGGGTAAAATGTGGGACACATTTCATTCGTTTATGCAATAAAATGTTTTTCTTCTTATAAGACGTAGTTGTAAATGAAGATGAAAATGAATCAAATAATTTTATTACGAGATATTATATCCAATCCATTTTTATGCCTGACTTTCACGTGAATTTTAATATATAATCAGGGCTCAAATCTCTTGCATAACACCCGGATAACTCCCACTTCTGCACAGATTTAACTAATCAGTGTCTCTCCATCCGCATTATTTAATGAGTGGATGATTTTTTTTTGAGAATTAAGCAACAAAAATACTTGAATTAAACCACAGCTTAACCACAATTAAGCCATAACCGCCCAATTCCAACCATCAACATTATGAAAACACTTGACTATGTCTCTCTTCCAGTAAAAATTATAAATCAAACAGAAAAAAACCACTTCATTGTCTATCCCGTTCTGTTTACATGTATCTCATCATGATAAGAGTTAATCTCCCAGTCGATTGTAATGCTCAATTAAAAAGTAGAATTAAATTGCTGTCTGCTCAACTGACCTTTGTGACATTGACTTTGCCACCTATCATTTATATGCACTCCATTAAATATCTCATTACTGTAATGTAGAGCGCATCTCGCCATTACCTGACCAGACACGAAAGGGACTTGAAGGTGACTCTCTTCTTCTTTTATTTATAAAGCTTTATAGGGACAGGAGCTCATCATCTCAGAGACACTTTTTTCAATTCTCCCTTCTCAATTACTGTCATCACAGCCTCACCTTCAGCCATGCCTAAACTAGTTAGTTGAGCGATAAATCCATACGCATTTTCTCTCCCATTCACATACTATTCATAGATTCATTGCCACTTCACCCATAAAAATAATATTAGTTCATTTACTCTCCCCACTAAACAACCAATTTGGCAATGACAGTGACAATGATCCAGAAATGGAAGAATGTTCAACAATGCACACATCCTTCTCCAAACCCTTACAAAGTCTACAATTTATTAAGAAAATCCATCCATCCTTTTTACAGCTATGAATAAATAATCAGCGAATTAAAAAGTATTAAAATGTCGCACGTCTCATGACAGGATTCTTAAGGAAAGAGCCTACAAGCCAGATAACTATCATCACTATTAAATATCTTAAAAGAAAAGTCTACGCCCCAGAGCATTTGATTTTCTAAAATGGAGAATTCGTCCCCATTTGTACTAGAAAAATGTGAATGAGTTCATTCATTTTATTGTTGATACAAGCCATTATCTTTTCTAATTCATAACCTTCAATCTGGACCAAAAGAGACCTATTAAAATTCGCAAAAGCCTACCTCTGCCAAAAGATGATGATGATCCTAATGATTATAAGCCAATCAAAAATAAAAGGAAGGAAATGGATTTATTACTAGAATAGTTTTTTTTGCAGTCATCTCTTGTGTCCTTCCGACACGATGAACATGAACTTGCTTCCTTGTCGGAAGTAAAGTTATGAGCTGGCAGTTATATAGATAAATAGTGAGGGATTAGATGCGTATTGTAGCAGTGCAATAATAGCAAACAATGCTGAGACAGTGAGGCAACAGCTAACAGCTAGGGGATGTGAATGTTGAGATGACCTCGAAACTCCTTTTTTCCTGCATATATAATCTCAGCCAAGCCACTTCACTCTCTCTTCTCATTACTTAAGCATATTCTATTAAGAGATCCCTTATCAACATTGTATACCTATGCTAATTCTCTAAGAGATGGGAGGAAATTAAGAAAAATTAACTATCTCCACATCTCCCTTTAACATAGCCCATCACGATCTTAAATCATTTTATCAGAATAGGTTAATCAGAAGGCTTGACACGCAGAATATTACTGACAAGTGCAAATGTGTACATGGTCATACGCACTTCACTCGTCCAAAAGAAGGAGGGAGACCACTTGGAGGGATGGAGACAAAAAATCATTTTTATTCTTCCTTCCTTCCGCTTTTGCTAAAGACATTTTTGACAAAGCGATTATGATGACATGCGTTTTTTTCAATCACTTTTTATGCCTATTCTTATCTGCCCCTATGCCTTCCAATGTACCATGCAATTTGTCAATTACTCTTTCATTTGAATGAAATATTTGGCTTGATTGACAATCCATTTGTAGAGGTAACCCAACTCGAGAGTTTTATGTCTCTAGATCCACTCTATCCACTCCATTCATGTGCACTTTTCTACTCGTTGACCTTCACTCTTTTATTAATTAGTTAAACGTTAACCAAGCCGATCGCTCGCTATACTGCTATTATACAAAATGGTTGGAGATTATAAGGAAAAAAATCACTTCCTCCTCCATCATCTTCTGTACAGAAGCGGACATGTCCAAAATACATCGTTTTTGCTCTATTAAAAAGTTGTAGTTGCCCAATAGTTCAATGTCAATGTCATTTTGATGGGGATGTCTGATATGGATATGTTATTTGCGTGTAATTCAAGCTATATCTATACAAAGTCTTAATAAACTTTAATCACTTTTTCAAAAATACTTTTCAAATCCATTTACATGTACGGCGAACGGCATCAATCGGGCAGACAAAAAAGTAGAGTGCATTAGCCCATTCTCTGCGACGGCGGACGTTGTGGAGTTTAAAACTTAAGAGTTCTCTTTCCAACTCTTGGAACTCTTTTCTGTAATGGGATAAAAGTTAATTAGCTTAAGGATGAGATGATTAATTAAATCTATAAATAGAATATTATTATGTACTTGGAGATTTGCAGGTTCTCCTGAAGCTCTTGGATTGTATTCGCCTTCGTATTCCGCTCGACTTTTACTTCTTCGTAGATTTCTCTCAGTTCGTCCGTTTTCTCTCCGAGAGTTTTCAGCGCAAGCGTGGTCTGTTCCAGATTAGCTGTCAAGTCTTGCTTCTCCCTAAATGATTGGTTAAATTAAATTATTTGGAAAAAATTAGCAAAATAATAAGGATTTACTCTAAAAGCTTCGTTTTCTCTTCGCGAAGGGTACAGCATTCACTGCTTAACTCTTGGACATTCTCATTCCTCTCTTCCAAATGTAATTGAAGCTCCCAAACTTCAGACTCGGAACATCTCGCCCTTTCCTGCCAGTGCGCCTTTTGGTCTGTAGATTCATTCAGCTCATCTTCCAAATGTCTTAGCTAAAAAGAAAAAAGAAAGATGATTGTCATTTCAAAAATGAATTAAATCCTTAAAATCTTTTACCGTTTCTTTCATCGTTTCATTATCCCTTCCGAATTGCTCGGCTCGTGCCCGCTCCCTCTGAAGAGTGTGAAGGAGGCCGTCCCTATTCTCGGTCACTGAAGCAATTTCCTTACTCAAAAGTTGATTTTCGTCGGTCAAATTCTGGGAGGCTGCTTGAATCGAATTCAGTTTATTTTCCATCTTCTCAATTTCCTTCCGCATTACTGTATTCTCCCCTTTGATTACGCCTAATTCATCATTCAAGTTGTCAATTAGGGCTGATTTCTCTTGAGACTTTTGTTTCTCGCTTGTCTGAATGTGACGGAGGACTTGGACTTGCAGGCTAAAATTCTCGACCTGCCCAAAAAGACCCCATTTAGATCTATAATGATTAAGATAAAAAGCTAAATTCCTACCGATCTCTTCAATTCTGCATTATCATCCATCCTGACATTGAGCTCCCTCTTCGTGTTCCTCCAGCAATTGAGGAGTAGCGAATGGAGAATTAGACGAGCAGCGCATTGTTGTTCCTTTTCCAACTTGACATTCTCCAAATCCCTCATCTTCCTCCCATTCCGGGCCAACGCTCTGAGGGCAAAGTGAAGAGCGATTTTACTCACCAGCAAGTGCTTCCCGATCCCCTTAATTGTTGAGTGCAAATGTCTATTTTCCTCCACAAGTAATTCATTAGCGGCTTCAATCATTTGACCTCTGGTTGTCGTGATTGGAGCACTTTTTCTTCGATTCTTGTCTTCTTTGGGTTCACGAGCAGAGTTCCTTTCGTATGAGTTGAGGTCCTCCAAAGAAAGGTGAATGGATCGCTTCTTCATGGGATTGAAAGGAAAATCTTTTCTCTTCTTGCAGCCGCTCTTCAACTGATTACATTCATTAATGTTCAAGTTGACTTTCTCATCGCCAATCAACTGGAATGCCTTATCAACATCTTCAAATTTCACTGGGCTTGGGGGCGAAAGACGTTTTGAAAACTCTTCTGCATCTACTTTAGTCGTTGTAGTAGTATAGTTTAAATTAAGCTGGCTATGGGAAGCTAGAACAGATCTTGTTGAAATTGTAAATAGCCGACTTCGCAGTTTCGGGGTTCGCGTAGAGGAAGGTGGGCCTGGAGCATCTCCTCCTCCAAGATGAGCTAGGCTACAAGACGGATACATCGCTTCCAGTGACGCTGCACCTAGTTCAGAGAGATCAGAGTCCATTGGAATGTTCCAAGCTGGAAGGGACGAGTTTAGTAGACTATCAGCCATTTCAAATCAAATTAGCGCAGAATTAAAAATGTTCACGCAAATCATTCAACAAGTTTAAAATAGAGCTCTATTTTTTCACAGTTTGATAGAAAGATTCGGGCATTTTGGATGCATTTTGAAAGAGTTCATTTATGATTTTGTGATATGAGAAAATGCATAGAAATGTTTCTATGACGGAAGATTTTCCACACCAATTGGATGACTTGTGGAATTAAGATTCCGGAGTTGGCGGAGGAGAAAGCGATACACTTTCCAAAGTTGGCCACGAGAGACTACGATGCCTGTTAACAAAATAATTGGGAGAAAGTGGGGAAAAGTTAAGCAGGTACTAAACTGTCACTATTTGTCACGCTCGTATGCAAAATCTTATAAGTATATAATCATCACAGAATATTACATTTACCTAATTTTGCATTCGAATAAATCTCAAACCTATCAAAAACTGTCTTACTATAAAAGCCTGGTGAAAATACACTTGATCATTTTTGAACCATTTTTTTATTCATTTTATAGTTTTGGTCATATTTTATTGATAATTTTCTTAAATCGGGTTCCATTAAACTTACTAAGCCAGAATAGGACTTGATTAGAAAAATTGCGACTAATGGAAAGAATAATATCTATGTAATATGTTGGGGGTTGTGGCATAGTGATTCCATCCTTCACTTCCTCTGCATATCTTACTCTAGAATGTAAACGTGTAAACTATGGACATCTTGAGGGATTCTGTCATTCTCTCCTTTTCAACCGGGTTGCTCAGCTGAGAAAGTTGTTCCATGAGTGATCCTTGCATGTTCCCATAAATAAATTAGTTTCTGTAGATTTGAAATATGTCACGGATATTCAAAGAATTTATGAACCAGCGAAAGCTGTAAGTGAAAATCCATTTGGATATTTCCCTTGAAAGAGATTTTTTAAATGCATATTTCCTAACTTTGTAGGGCAAAATGGAACAGCACTCCAAAGAATCTTGTCATATTACATTGTTTCGGGCGAGACAAAACGTTACCGAGTGGGTCCCCTTTTGTAATGAAAGTTCACACTTATCTGAGGATGACAGACATTAACTATAAAGTTTGTTACGAATTCACATCACGAATTTGAGGTGTGAAAGGCTAGATTAAAAATGTTAGCTTTCTCTACTCTCTCTCCAAGATTGATGGAAAGGATCCGTTTGGGCCAAAAGGCAAGGCACCCTGGATCACTTTGAATGGAGTCCATGTCGCAGAT
The DNA here is from genome assembly GCA_027743725.1 of Rambutsinella grinnellia. Classification (NCBI taxonomy): domain Eukaryota; kingdom Metazoa; phylum Arthropoda; class Collembola; order Entomobryomorpha; family Entomobryidae; genus Rambutsinella; species Rambutsinella grinnellia. The sequence goes on along the minus strand of JAHZMU010002869.1, from coordinate 449 downwards.
TCCGAGCATATTATTGCCCACTTGAACAAGTAAATTGAAAATAACTAAATTATTTCTTCCGATCCATTTAAGAAATCATTTATTTTTAGGGCAATGGACAAAGATTTGAATAAAGGCCATTCTCCCGAGAAATTGGCGTTGGCTACGGCAGTTCGAGTAATGTTGGAAGAACAATATGTCTGGTGAGAGGATTTTTAAAGGGAAAATTCTGGACCCCTTTTAACTATTATTTTTCTTTTGTAGGGGAATGTCCCTGGAACGATTCCAATATAATCCCCAAGAGTTCCGCAAGGTTTTTGGAAAGAGTCCATTCTATGACAATTACATTTTAAAAATGGGCGGAGTCATTGCAAAAAGACGGGCTGAAGCTCACGGTATCGGTCTTCATTCGAAGGAGGAAGTTGAGCAATTTGTAACAAAAGGTTTGCAAGCTGTTTCAACCCTTTTAG
>JAHZMU010002868.1:0-31434 GCA_027743725.1 Rambutsinella grinnellia | reverse complement strand
GACTCACTTTAAAAAGCCGCACACACAAAGAACGGGACCTTCCCGGTCGACGTTCAACTCATCAACGGTGATCTCACAGAGTGAAGCGGCGTGCCCTTACTCCAAGCAATTTGTACATTCCAAGTCATCTCAGTACAAGAAGATGAAGCAGGAGTGGAGGAATAACGTTTACTTGGCAAGGTAATTTTAGTAGCTGTCTTTGGTTGTTAGATACGATGGAAAGTGTGATCTCTTAAGTATAATTTATAATGATTAATATTTTTTTGTAGATCGAAAATTCAAGGGCTTGGATTATACGCCGCACGTGATATTGAGAAGCACACGATGGTTATCGAATATATTGGAGAAATGATTCGATCAGAACTGGCAGAGTTGAGGGAAAAGAAATACGAGGCGCAGGTAAGAGCAAATGAAGCTCTAAATAACATTTTGAAATATTTTGATTAGACTAATAAAATAATATGGTATTAAATGTTACAGAACCGAGGAATTTACATGTTCCGAATGGACGAGAATCGAGTCATCGACGCAACTCTTTGTGGCGGACTCGCCCGCTACATCAACCACTCGTGTAACCCCAACTGTGTCACAGAGACTGTGGAGGTAGACCGTGATCTCAGAATAATCATATTTGCCAATAGACGAATCTCGCGTGGAGAGGAGCTCTCCTACGACTACAAGTTCGAGGTGGAGGACGATCAGCATAAAATCCCTTGCTTGTGCGGTGCACCCAACTGTCAGCAGTGGATGAACTAGTTTTCTTCTTTTCCCACATGGCATTTATGTCGAATACCAAATTATGAAAAAACAAATCACAGCCCTACTGCTCCTTTTCTATCCCTTGGAATGCAAAAGATAATTGGAAATTAATCAGAATCCATTTTCCCATCTACCTCGTTCACTTGCTTTTATTAATGTTTTGCTAAATGGTTAACTATTTGTACTCATTTAAAGAATGGAATCAGTACTCTTGTATTTGTTCTCTCAGTTATACTCGTAATGATAAGTTTTCTTTGACCGACTCCTTTGAAACGTGGAGGAAGCGTTGTTGTTTTTAGCTCTGTTATATATATTTTGTTAATCATCTGTTAGTTTGATCTCCCTGTCTGGGCTTTGAGTTTCTAGTCGGAAGTATAAAACACTTCTTTTTATTCAAGCATTGTTGTATAGCTATATAAGTAGAGGTTTACCGGAAGAGTATCTCCGAGAGTGAAGCAATTCACTGTTCTCTGTAATCATTTTACTCCTAATTATTTTACACTTGTTTCTTCACATTTTGTTAAGATTTGTAATCCCCCAGGGGAGATGGTAAAAGGAAGAGAGGCTTTATCTGTGTTGAGCGACGATTTTCTTTAAGATATAGAAAACTTTTGGAGGTTTTTTTCTAAGCTGAGTTGTACATAATGGAGCTAGTGTAGTCGTTTACAATTGTCTAATTTTTAGATGAAGCGAGTTAATTATTTTAGGTGATGATGTGGGTGCTTGTGCCATGAAGAGAGGATATTACACTGTGCAACTTATATTTTTTGCTTTTATTTTCTGGGGAAATGGGATTAGATTTTCTTTTGCAATTAATTTCTGGTTGAGAATTCCTTTTTGTTGATGATATGCCCAAGTATACAGTTTAAACTATTCAGTTTAGAAATGTACATATTTAAGAAGAAGTTACGTTATTAAGTTTTAAAGAAAAAAGTGGATAATCAGTGTTTGTTTTTTGAGTGACTTCAAGTCAAAGATATTTTTTGTATTAATAATTCTCTGGTGATTTTGTTCTTGTTTTGATTTAGTTGTTATAGAGCCCAGCTCATTATCTATAAAAACAAAATGGGTTTTGAGAAGAGACAAAGTTGTTTGTTGAATAGTCCCGTTAACTTTATCATAGTGTTTAAGGGGAGAGTGTAAAAGAGATATCTATGAGTAGGCTTATCTCGAAAAGGAAAACTAGAGATATAAAATTACTTTGATAATGAACGTGATATTTACAATTTTTTGCTAGAGAGAAAGAGGGAGAGAGAGAAAAAAAATGAAAAATAAGAGTTTTTCATCTTGTTACTAGTGTAATAATTAATATGATATATGCTTATCATTACAAATAAATATTTATACCTATTTATTGAACATATAATGGTTCTTATATATGCAGTTGTAATAATAAAAAATTGTATAATGCTATGAATTATTTGAGAAAATTTATTTGAAAGAGAAGCTTCATGATAATTTCATACCCCGCAAGAGACAGAGAGAGAGAGAATTATGAGAATAATTCTTTGTCGTATCAATTAAGTAAATATGGTTATCGTGAATATGGAAGTAAGTTTATGAATGCACTTGGTTTAAAGTTGGTTGCATTGAATGATGATAATTTAACTGATAAGTGGATGTTTTGGTGTCGCCCAATCTCTAATTTTTTTCATGTGCCAGATACGCCCTGTGTGGTGAACGTGATCAATTAACTCTTATGAAGGTGAGTATGACGCAGATGAAAAATAATTTTGGAGTCTGTGACAACTTTGACATTTCCTATTTTTATCCCCATTATGTAAATAAAATTGTCTTGTCACAATACTAAATAGTTTAAAGTGTGGAGATTTTTTCTAGGCATTTCTAGATGAACTGAGATTGATTTTATGACATGTTAATCTCCATTCATTTTTCATATCCCATTTTTCTGTTCTTGGCCTGTGTGGCCTGCTCTCATGAGCTCTGACGTTGATAAGCTTTGGATAAATAGTCTTGGGAAAATATATGTAATGACGGTTCAAACATTTCTTTTCATAAACTCTGCGCGTCCAAAGTCTTACCCATTTTATGTAAAAATGGAAGACGAGTCCAAAATGTCCTCTAAATTTCAGACTTTTCCACTCGATAACATTATAATGATAATATCGATAATTCTTGTGGGTAATGCTTTGAAAAGAAAAGGGCAGCATAGCCAAGTCCATTCAGCTCTGTATACGGGGAATAAAGAGATCAGCAACTTTTTTTCACTCTAATCCCATCCACTTCGACCAGTTCGGTTCAGTCCACTCTGTGCATTTTCACTTGGTTCTTCTCTCTCTCTTGCTCCCTCTCAGGAAGGATTTTTTTTTCGCAGTTTCATCACAAAATTATCTTGTGAATCGCTGATTTCGGGTAAGTAAAATTCAGTTAATCAATTAGTAAATTAAATGTAGCTTTCAAACTAAATAATTAAAATAGACAAAGTTTGCTCGCGAAAGATTTTGGGTAAATGGGATTTCCCTGCTATTCCCATCCTATATTTTCACTACGCATTGATTTTTCTAAATGGGTGAAAATGTGTAGGGATATATGTTGCGATAGTTCTCGGTTGCTTAGGATGAATCATGTCATTGTAGGGATTATTCCGAGGTTTTTTCTATCCTACGCCTAGCTTCCTGCTAGAAACGTGACTATGACATGTTAAGAAAAGATTTTATTCGTAATTAAGTAGATTTAATTTTATGTGAATTTAATAAATGGGAAAAATCCTCTTACGAAAATAATTTTTATGTAAAAGCGTCTGACGTTTTATATTCTATTTAATTTATTAACTAATTAATAATTGAGGATTCAATCCAGGACTAGTTAAATTAATTTTGAATACAAAAAAATCTCAAAATTCATGGCATCATCTATGAGAAAATTCATAGTGAAGTGAGATGCAATGATGCAGTCAAAGTCAAAGTTTTTACGTCGCAGTAGAAGTTAGCTTTGTACACGTATGAAATGATCTCTTCTCAAATACGCATCGTTTATCTGAGAATGAAAACGATTGGGAAAGGAGAAAAGGCTTTGAAAATTTATTAGAGAAATGTCTTTGATAAATAGATCGTTTTACGATCCCAACATTAAGAGCTTGACCCTTTGCATAAATAATCTATTAGATCAAATCCAAACAGTATGATTAGCTAAAATGAAATTTTGAAACGGGTCTGATGATTAAGCGATTCTACAAAAGTCTTGAATGCGATTTGATGAATTGAAAATATTTATGGCTCAAGGAAGAGACGATGTGACAAAGGTCAGCTAATAGGATTTGCTTGTTTGTGTGACAAGCTTAAAAGAATCTTTTTAAAAGATGCTGATGATATGCATTAGGTACTAGTTTCAGGGCAACCGGAGACAAGCAAAGACTTTGGATGAGTAATTCTAAAAGATTGGTTATGATTTACAGAAGTCCGGAGAAGCTAAGCATTTTGCATTTTGCAATTCAGTCGGAATTTCACCACCCTGCATAAAAATGATGGGCCGTTGCATTTACGGAAACAACACGCTGTCAACGTTACACAGCCAGGAGAAGGCCGTTTTTGCTAGTAGTAATACTAGTAGTAGTAATCGGTTAAAACCGGACATAGCCATGATCAATCAAGGAAGGTGAGTAATGAGTGGGTTTAAGATATTCAGGGTTTGAAACATTTTTTCTCTTCGCAGTACCTTCGCTGATAGCCCTAGCCAACCAATAATCGTCACCCTCGGTGCGGGGCCTCGGTGGTTGCGGTGATGAGGTAGGCGCCCGTAATTAATTAAATTTCAGTTTGTTTTTACAATGAAAATGTAATGTTTTTGCAGCCCCACACCGCATTCGCTTCCCATCGAAGTGATGGAGGCAGCGGGGTGGGGAACTTTGCAGAGCTCTCTAGCACTGTCCAACTTTTAGATGATGATGGAGAGGATGAACAAGTTCAGGAGATGCTACAGGTGCGTTTCTTTTACATTTTTAAAGTATAATTTAGACTTAAATCGAAAAGACATCGCCACCACCACCACAGCATCACATCGCCAATTAAAATCTTAGCCCAATAAGTAGGTCATTTCTGTGACGATTTTCTCTAATCGACTGAAATTGCTGAAGAGTCATGAAAACGTAAGCCGAAGCGATTCCTATTCCTGGAGCATAAAAAGCATCTCGCATTCCTCTCTCTTTGCAAACGTTCATTGCGACGATGTGACGACGGCTTTATAGAGAAGCTTAAAATCTTTTCATTCACAACTTTTTTCCTTCATCTAAAAATCACAATAAGGTTGTCCTCTCTCATTTTTTGAGTTGTATAAACATTCTTGATTGTCTTAGCCGATATTTCACAACCCATTTATCATTTATAAAAGGGCATTGTGCCGATTCGATTGTTTCGCGTTAAATCAATTCAGTTTCATTCTTTTCGCAATCGATTGTGGGACACTATTTTTGAGTAAGCAAAATGCCCGGTTTAAACGCGTCACCCAGTAATGGTCATGGGGACCCACATCATTTGTCGAGATTAGGTCAGTTCATCCTTCTCGCTGAGAATCTTGAGGGTGCTGCATACATCCGTAATGGTGACCGCCGTCGCCTTGCTCAAGAACTTGCAGGTTCTGTAGTTAGGAACCCATCCCAACGCGCTAGTGGTGGTGTCGAACCCGATCCCATTCCCCAATTCGAGGTTGAATTGGGTAAGATTCCAATTACTGAAATAAAGGCCAATTCTCAAATCCCACAGAATCTTCGGGAAGGTCAAAGGGTCAAGATAATCGTCAAGTACCAGCTGACCAACAACACAACTTTGACTTGGGAGACGTTGTTCGTCAATAAGACTTTGTACATCGAATTAAACAACGGATGTCTTTTGGATGCCAGTAAGGACGCCTTTGTCGCACTTTTGGAGTATGCTGAGGAGGTCTTGATGTGCTACCATGCGGTCCTCTACTTCCCCAAGGAAAGGGCTGAGCGTGGTAATAATCCTAATTAATTATCTAATCTCATTCCCACCTAATATTAATCATTATTAATTAATTTCAGACACGCTCATCCGCACCTTCTTATTCATGGGATTCTTCACCGTCCCTCCAGAGACTCCATTTCTTTACATCAAAAACCCCAACAATGTCTACCTGGTTTACAAACTCGAGTAGCTGATCCTGGACGTCATCTTAACCATCATCATTTTAAAAATATTTTTAAAAAATACAAAAAAAATTAAAAATGTTCTAAAAATTAAAAAAAAAAAATATCTAGTAGGGCTCTGTAATCTTTTCCAAACTTTTGCTTCCTTCCCTTCAAAAATCCTTGTAAGTTTACGTATAAATAAGTCGTGCTCAATTGTTTGTCGCAAGAGAGTTAGCAAATCAAGTGTAATATAACTTTAAAAAAATGATTTTTCAGTTAATTTTTTTTCTCTCGGAGAGTTTTTCAATTTGTCGGAGAGTTTGCATGTGAATAATTTATGACGTGTTTAGAATATTATGATCTATGATTAATTTAAAAGAAGAAGAATGATGATGAGTAGTAAAATTTCTGTTTAACTTACGTGTATGTAGAATGTTTTAAGAATAAATTCATTTCATAAAAATATGAGTTAAATGCTTTTTAATCATTTCCTTTATCGCTCTCAAAAATAGACATTTAATCACAAAGAATTCGTACAACACTCAAATCCTTAAAGCATTAGTATAAAAAGCAAGTGAAGTTTATGACCCTCAACATCTAATCTCAATTAGGAAGAATGTGTTGCTAAAAATCACTAGTTTTTTTAACTACCGGAAGTGTCTCGGGGTTTAAGGGTCGTAAACTAAACAGAGCTTTACATTTAATTTAAAAAGCATTAAATAAATTCTCTATTTACAATTAAATACTAACTGTCAGAAATTTTTCTTTAAAGCTAATGTGGAAAACTATTTGGAAAACTTTTTAATCACAATTAAAATCATCCGACCATTTGTGGGAGAATTTTGTGGTCAGCAAGAATCTAATAATCTGATAATTTCCTTAGACTAATCTATTTCAATGTACAAGGCAGTTTCCATTTCAAGATAAGTGTATTTTTTTATTTAAAAAAATTGATATTTTTCTTCTAATTTTAATTTGGGGGGAATGGATAAACTATAAGTTTTGATATCGCCTTTTTTTGACTATGGAAAAATGCCAGGAAAAATTCTCGTCTCTTCGTCTTTGTTGTTGAATGAACCTACTTGGTCTGATGTCACAACAGTAGGAAAACGCTCACAACCAACGAAACAGGTCAAAATTTTCAGAGATAAATGCGTAGAAAGAGTGCAAATGTTAAAAAGTGCAAATTATTTACCTACACCTAATAGACTCTTTGGATGTACAACAACGTGAAGAAATATTCTTTGGTTTCGTTCCTATTTAAATAACTGAGGCTAATCCTGAAGGAAATGTGGAAAGAAAATAGTAAAAATTTCTCTAATAGTTTACGATACTTTCTCTGGAAATTGATAAAATATCTTTCATTTCTCGCACATTTGTTATGACGGAGATAAATGTTTGCGAAGCCAGTTTTCGATTTGGTTTTCGTTGTTCTGCAACCAGCGGATGTTCAACCGGATCATTTCTAGGCTTTGGTTAAGGGCTCGAGCTCCAGAGCCTACGTCAACCTCGCTAAAGAAGCTTGTCACCTATTTTATCAGATAATTTATTTGTATTTATTTTTCTACTACAATTAATAAATGAAATGGACTAACCTCTGCATAATCAAATTCACTAGAAAAGTGTGAGACAACAGCCGTAATAAGACTCCCCATTGTGAACGACCCTTCGCCAAAGATTGCCTGGAATGTACTCCAATAGGCTCGGAGGTGACGCCAAGCCAAAAGTCTTCCGGATGGATTAGCTGCAACAACTGCCAGTACAGTTCTAACGTCTTGGGCTCGCACAACGTCTCGATTTAAGCAAGCATCAAGGTATCTACGGATACAAATCGGTGTTTAAAATGTTATCGTTGTTAATGTTAAGTTTTAATTTTTTACTGTTGCAACAGCCAAGGATCTGCTGCTGATCCCATGGCCTTCAATAAAAGCTTCTTTTCGCTTGGAATCCTCGACTGGTTATACTGGGACCAGCAGTGATCCCAGCCAACCACGCCGCCATACTTGACCCCAGCAGAGTAAACGACTTCTCTCAGATTCGGTGGTACTCGCGAGCTCTTCACCATCCAATTGTTGAATTTCGTTGTAGCCTCTTTAACAGCTTCTTTGTTCTCACAGAGAATCGCTGTTGATAATATTTCGCTTCTTAAAAGCCTAAAAAATATTCATTTAATTAATCAATGCTTTAAATTAGAGTTAAAGCAAAAAAAAAACTCGTAATTACTTCATCAAATGACTGCCTTCATCCGCCCACCCAACTCGCTTATAGATTGGCTCTATTAGTTTCTGAAGGAATTGCATGAGAAGACGGTGTGCCTGCCTTTCATAAAGGATCTTACTCCAAGAGCGGAAATGTTCAAGTGCCGTTGCCCAAGGTACATAATCAGTCTCTTTGAGTAAATACCTGGCCACCTCAAGGGGTACGCTCGCATCAACAACTCCAGCCCTTAATCAAATTCGTTTCAATTTCATCTCATTTAAACCTAAACCTTTTTAAACTCTTACTTGCACAATGTAAACGCATCATCAATCAAACTAGCCCTGTCCGTCGGACTCAGAACGAATGGATTTGAGAGCAGAGCTTTCACCAAATTATCCCACAGCTTTCCCTGATAATGGACTCTGTAGAAACCCGTCTGGTTCACATTAAACTTGATCCATTCTGCACGATTTGGCATAGCAAATTCATCTAAAAAATATTCCAATTTAACCACCCACTTAATTAAAAATAAATTAGTTTCTTACAATCACTCAAATTCATCCAGACCAACTGCATAGTCCTCGGCTTCAGATCAGTGACGTAAGTCAATGGCACAAACCATTTGTAGGGGTGCTTAAGTGGCGACTGGACTGAATCAATTCCTGTCTCATTATCCGCCGGATTCAAGAGGAATCTCTCTTGAGTCGCTTTCACCGTATTATTCTCACACCGAACTTCAATTAAAGGATAACCCATTTGCCTTGTCCACGTATCCATTACCTCCTAAATATAAATTTTTATTAAAACAACCAGAAATAACCTCGACATTCAACACAGATTGGACAACCACATAAAAATCCAGACATACTTTAACCTTCATAGTTTCATTTGTGTTCGCACTCAAAGCGTCCCAAAGTGCGTTTGTGTCGGCATTCGCAAACTTGTACTTGTTCAGATAATCCATTAACCCATGTCGCAAAACATCTAGGCCAAGAACGGACTCTAACATTCGAATAATCGCAGCCCCCTTGTTATATGATATGGTATCAAATATAGCCTCAATTTCCCTCGGGTCCTGCACCTCCACCGAGATTGGATGACTACTCCCAAGCGCATCTAATGCTAAAGCTGGTTGCGTCTTTTCCAACACAAATTGCTCCATCATTTTCCACTCGGGACGGATCCTATCCACCCCGACATATTCGACAAAGCTAGCAAAGCCTTCATTAAGCCATAAGTCATTCCACCACTGCATTGTCACCAGATTTCCGAACCACTACAAGTCAAAATGTAGACGTGAGAAACTTTAAATGACCAATTAAATTATAAAAAATCAAACCTGGTGAGCCAACTCATGAGCTAGAACGACCGCTACCCATTGGTGTGCAGCGGAGCTGCTCTCATTACTATCGTAAAGGATGGAAGTTTCTCGATAAGTAATTAGTCCAAAGTTTTCCATAGCTCCGGCTCCAAAGTCTGGGATTGCTATTAAATCTGAGCAATAACAATTATCAACTTTTAATCGTTATTGAGACGATCGTTTTTTAATCCTTTTAAATTTCTTTTCCCATCCATACCTTGCTTGGGTAGGGCGTAAGGAACGCCAAAGAATTCATCGTAATAGTCCATAACTTGAATGGCACTCTGGAGTGCAAACGTTGCTTGTGGAAGTAGCCCTGGTGGAGTGTGAATAGCCACCTCCACTCCTTTCGATGTTTTATTACTGATGCTTTCATAGTCGCAGATGACGAAGGCGACAAGATACGTGCTCATTTCAACAGACTCTTCGAATTCATCTCTCCACTGCGGAAGGAAAGAGTAAAAAATTAGCAAAGCATTTGAATTATTTAATGAGAAGAAAAGGAGTGGAAAAGAGTCGTAAAAAAAGTTGAAATTATAAAATTACCAGCTCCATATTGTAGCCGTAATAAACTGTCTCGATCTTTTTGATAGGCATATTGAAGAGCGACTTGTGTTGCTGGTTTCGAATAATGATCATCTTAAAAGTTGCCTTGAACTGAGGTTCGTCAAAGCAAGGAAAGGCAGAGCGTGCATATGTCGGCTCGAAATGTGTAGTAGCGAGATATCTATGGAATGAATAGAAGTAGAAAGAGAGACTTTAATTAATTAAACCTTTCTCTCACCTTCGTTCACCCTGTGAGTTAACATAGCTGCTAAGATAAAAGCCCTCAAGTTCTGTGCTAATATTGGTATGAAAGCGGATGCCCAAGGAGTAATTCTTCCCCGGGACTAAAGTGCTCCCTTCTGCCAGCTCCAGGTACATTTGTTGGAACGGAGGGTATTCCAACAAGCGCGAGATGTTGTGGGGTTCGACCCGATGGTTATCTTCTACTTCTTCCTTAACCCATTTCTCAATCACTCTCAGATTACGGCTATGGAACACGATAAAGTTTGTCTCGTTCAAAACAATGAATTGGATGACAACCCAACCTACAATCCAAATTTTAATTGTTAGTTTTAAAAAAATCATAAATTAGCCATTTTCTTAGAGCCTTCTTCACCTGTCACATCTAAAGTTGTCAAGTTCGGATGAATTTGAATAGTGTAATGGAGAGGCCGAACGAAATCCGGGAGTCTTGACTTATTCCAAGGGAACTCTTCACCCGAAGGCAAGAGAAACTTGTTATGTTCCATAAGCTCCTCATCTGTAAGGGGTTCCGTATCAATCGATCCGTTTAGGAAGGAGCAGCCTTTATTTAAATACAAACCTCTTAGAAAGCAATCACTTGTATGAAATCGTAATCGTTTAAAATGTGAGTATCGTGTTGACATACGAAACGGTTTTGTGTGTAGAAAAGAAAAAGAATTGCAGCGGAACGTGTGTGTGTGATGAGTAAGCGGTGTAAGCTAAGCAAGTCTACAACTCAAACTACAAATTTACAATACGACACAAGTAAATTAGAGAACAAAAAGGTAAAAATCTAAGCAGGAAAGTGACAAGACATGAGAAAGTTTCTGTCTTCTGGAACATACATATGTAGCCATTGCACTGACCACTGAGAGGAGTGGCGAACGCGATAATGACCGCGACAAAGAAGAGCCCTACGAAGACCAATAGGGCTATTCCAACAGCACGCTTTTGGGAGCATACTGCGATCCTGTCTTGTTCATAAAGGACTCGCTTGTTCACATTGGTCGCCTCACCTATTTAACATTTTAAATTAATTAAATTTACTCATAATTTAAAAAAAATAGTTAAATTACCAGTTAAAAACGCAACATCGTCAACTTCATGTTCGTTCATCTTTGCGTTCATTCTATAAGACTTGCGACGTGTTGACATTTATACGACATAGTCCAACTATATCCTGGCATCCAAAAAGTTACACAAATGTTAAGCATTCAAGCTTAATAGTGGTGGAATCACGAAGAATAATTTCCTTTTGATCTCTCCTTTTTTCCAGTAGCCTCCTAAAATATTACTTTTATTACCTTCTTGACTTTTACTTTTTATACAAATTTTGCTTTTAATTTTAAACAATTACAATAAAATATTTGACAGTCACAAAAAGCTTGAAAAAATGCGAACAAAAGAGGAATAACGCATTACACTTTACAATCTCACTTGACGCAAAATTCACAGGCACGAATCACAAAAAATTAAACAGTATTTTAAAAGCTTTTTAAAAAACGTTTTAACAATTTTAAAATTTACAAAAACCTGTTCAGCGAGAAAAAGTGTTAATTTGTCCAAAGCTGTGGACGATTTGCCCTGCTGAAAGAGAGTGGCGATGCTGGAGAGTGAGATTTGGGCAGGAGAGAAATATGCGTTTTCTATTTTGTAAATAAAATGTGTGAAAGTGTATCGAGGGGAAAGGCATTGTGTGAACGATGTTTGGTAAGACTTGCTTTAGTGAAAGGGGGACGCACTAAGTCTTACCCGGCTTGTTCTTTCTCATCGATCGGTTCTTACCCGGAGGATTTTCTCTGTATAGCTGGAGCAAAAGGGGAGAAAAGAATGCGTCCCGTACGAAATAGTGAAATAGGAGCTTCCTACCATTACAATCCTTTGTTGAGGGGAGATTAGAAATTGTCTCAGAGCTCTTGCATGGGGAGAAAATTGATGCTGGATTTCAGATATTTTCAAATGACAAATATACGCTTGGTTTGATTCCGATGCAGAATATTTGCAATTATTTATATTATAAAAAAATCTTTTTATCATTTATTTTCTACCCTTAAATAAGCTAAGTAAACAAATTTCTTTGATGTTTTACAAGCTTTGAAAATATTTAATGAGCTTGTTTGTTTATTCAAGTCTTTTGTAAAGGAATGTGAGTAATGAGAGCCATAAAGATGTCTTGCTATCCCTCCCATTTAATAGTATTGACTCCCTAATTATTAGTGTAAGGATTATTCATGAAAGTCAAACAAGCTTCATAATACGTTATCTGTCAACGTCCACCTTTTTAGTACGATATTTAGGAGGTGGATGGAGCTCCAAGCTTTATTCGGAAGACATAGCTTTGTAGAGAGAAAAGAGGTTGAGAAATTCTCAATGAGAATTGTGTTCACGAAGCGTGTTAGAGTTGAATTTGCTATAAAGCAGATAACTGCAACACGAAAACTTTGGAATGATTTATGCAATCGAAAAATATTCATCTAAACCATTTGAGTTACGGAAGAGAAATGCTATTTCTATGAAGAATGAGAATTGACTTATTATAGACTTGTGCAACTTCATTTCATCATTGTTTATGTCCTGGGGCATTTTGAGTTTCGTAATATCCGACTTCCCATTATCATCTGGAATATTCCATGCTAAAACTCCAACAGGTTCCACTTATCCCATTGTCATCCAGGTAATTTATCACTGTTCCTTTCTGAATACGATTTCTATCAAAACTTTCTGGCAATCTTTCGAAAAGGCGCAGGATTGTAATGCATAATTCCCAACACTTATTTACTCCAAAAAACACATAGATGGGTGGTCACTATAATTATGTAGTAAATCAGATTGGTAATATAAAAGTTTCTTTTAAAAAAAATATTCCCCACCTCTCCCACCCCATCGCTCTTTTGAAACTTTTAGGACAATGCCGAGAGCCGATCTTCAGCATTCCTCCTCTCCACCACAAAACTTTTTTCGTAGAAGGGGAGCAAAAGAGAAATACGAGCATATTTTCCTTCCGCGTCCTACTGTTCTCCTCGGAGAAGATTGGCAATAATAGTTTGACAGAATAATTTCCACTGTCCTCCTTTCTTCTCTTTCGGGTTGCGGAAGGAGAACATTTTGAAAGTAAAACTTGTGATAATCTTGCTTTATCTCCTGCCTTTTTATTCTTAATCCCATTCAAGGAGATTTGCTTGGGAACTGCTTATTCATAGCTTTTCCTCCAGAAGTAGCTTCCTCCACTGACTAAATTATCGGGACATGAGAATGAAAAAACTTACGGAATGGTTGAAAGTTTTGCGCTTAACCAAACAACTTTTTATTTAGAGAAATGGAAAGTTGAAGAGAAATATATGGGGGTGGATTGGAAAATAAGTGGGACAAAACAAGAGAAATCGACTCTAATACGTTTTAAGATTGCTCCCAAAGATTAACTACGCTTTTATTGATTTCTTTTCTTTAAAAAAGAGAAAACTTAATTACCAACTTTATCCTTATTGGGACAGAACTGGAGAAGTTTCAAGATATATTTTAGCTCTAATAGCCAATTAGGGGATTAGGAAAGGTGCAATTTAAATGATTGGGTAAAAAAAAGTTTGATTGAAGCGGTATGTGAATCGGGTCATACATCATTCTATAATTTAATACTTGTCATTCCCCAGAATTCTCTCGAACACAATAAATGATTCATTCAATTTGTAAATTTTTCATAAAATAAACTTTTTATTATTTTCCTCATAAAACATGCTTGATCCAATTGTTTATGATTTGGTTACAAACTATAACAATTCCATTTTGCTCAGATAAATATTTGAAAATAGTTTCCTACAACTTTCATTCCATTCCCTTAAGACAGTTCCCATCCCAAAAGATATTTGAAGTATGGCCGTTCTTCTTTATAAATTCAGTTGGAAAGTTGATAATAATCCTTTGAATAATACAATCCCACTTCAAACTTTTTCCTCTGGTATTATAAAATATCATTTTATACTTAAAGTTTACAATATTTATAGAATTGAAATTGGACACCGTAAGCCTCTCACATCTCCATTCATATCGCGTAGTCAAAAAATATTCAATTTTTCCATCAAATTAGGTACTTAAATTTTAGGTACGCACCACCCCTTTTTTTCAAATACTCTTTTTCTAAACGTATCCGGTGAAGCCGGATGTGAAGCACTGATTCTTTAGTAAAATAGATTTCTTTAAACAACATTTTACCCGAAAGAATAAGCCGCCTTAAGTATACTTGGCACTGGCCCATCAAATCCTTAACATTTCACTTTAAAACAATTACTCTTTTTAAACATAACTTTAATTACTAAATTTGAGTTGCCCTAAAGGCTGGATAACATTTAGACTTATTTTCATTCTAAACTACTTTCAACAAAACTCTTTAAACCTTCCTCTTCCCCTTCAGTCTTACCCAACCGGATCCACTTCTCTCTTCTCGAGAAGCTGATGACTTATGAAAAATTACAACTTTCAACTCTAATATCCTAAAACGCTTCTAAAAACATAGCTTATCAAGGTGACTAATTACCCTTTCTATTTCCTCTGCATTTTTTTCTTTTTTTAACTTCTTTTTTTTTTTACAAAATTACACCTCATTCAACACCATCATTAGATCCCTGGAATGTTATAACAAATAATTACTTAAGCTAAACCATTTACTAAAAAGCTAATAAGCTCCTACTTTACACTCAACTTAGCTACAATCTAGAAATTATTAAACGCCAGTGATTATCAGTGGGGAGTACCTTTCACCAATACCCAGCCATGGTCACAACAATTAATTACACATAAACATATCCAAATTCTTCACTGTATAACCTAAATTATTTACCTTTCGTTCCAGCGAAGAAAAATACCTTTGCCAAATCCACCTCCAACCTTCTTCATTTCCGCTGCTAATTCACTGCAAACATTAATTTTCATTGGATCGAGAAAGAGAGAGCGAAAAACGACCTATGAAGAAAAAAAATCCACTCGTAATAAACATCCAATTTCAACCCGAAAAAGATTATGGAGAAAACTCATTAATTTTTTCCCTAGTCTGATCACGATCATGCAACAAAGATATAAACTAGTCTGCCAAATTTCACCACGAATCATTTATTGTTAAGCAGGCAGAGAAAAGTAGTGGGTTGGTTCACGTCGAGAGAAGGATTTCTTCTCTTGGACCACCCACCTATTCCACAAACTATTCAAAATAAAACGTCTCTATTCAACCTTCCACAGAGAAGAAATGAGCGAAATAACATTCATAAAAGGAAGAAAAAATTAGTCGAGAGTAATAAAAAATATTTCATTCAAATTTATCATAACTATTCAATTTTATGCTTGTCATTTAAAGTAAAAAGAAATCTGTTGGAATTGAATGGGTTCAATTTTATGCAATTTTTCTCTCTTCCATTTGTCCTTATAAATTAAGAATTTTCCAATTCTTTGGATTAGAAATAATTATGAGATGTATTATATTTTTTCTAGAATAAAAGTAGGAATCCTTTTGGATTTTTTTCTCTCTCTAGTGACATTCTACAACGAATGTGGAATCACTGCTGTAATAATTCATTCTGGGGGATTTCCACGAGACGTGACTAGAAATAGAAGGAGAAGCTATCTTTCTCTAGCTAAACTTTCACCCAATATTGGACTTTGCCTGAGCTACTACTTGATACTCTGCTTTATCCACTGGCGTCCAAGATAGTAGCAAAATAATTTAATAATCTTCAGGCTAGAAAAAAAATACTAAAAAAGTATTTTGGGGTTAGCACTCGGAAAAAATATGTTTCGGACAAGACCCTATTGATTACAAAGTCATAGTTTATCGCTTAATTTAAATTTGCGCAGAATTTTAATGAGGATGGATGGGAATGAAATTATTGTTTGAAAATAACAAAAGGGGTTAGCCATGAAGATTCTTTTTTCCAATATTAACTTGTAATTGCTTTCATATCTCATGAGAATAAAGCTATTAATTAATCTATTCGAAGTAGAATTATCGAATTGGATTTTATCTCCAAAAATTGTCATAACGATCGAAGCTTAACTTTTAGTAAATATCTAGGGAAAAGTGGGTTGGGGTAATCGAATATAAAGTAGTTGCTCCCACTTCAGCTTGATCCGGGATGGGAATCACGTCCCCAAAAAATTGAGCCCGTCACAATAAAATTTATAATCCGATTAGCCCGACATTGGAGCGTAGATGATAATCTGATTGAGAGCACCATAACAATTTGTACATGAAGTAGGTGCATCAACCACTAGATTACAAGCAGTTCTACTAAAAAGCTATAAAATTACTCTACTCTTCTACGCTAGATTGTTGGAATAAGCCTAAGCATAATTAGTTTCAAGTCTCCCAGGAAGACTGAACAGCTCACTATATTTAATCCGTTCCGTTTCCACATATGCCATCAATCAAGCCTTAAATTAAGACGGACGTGTTGACACTAAATGCTTTCAGATTGATCATATCAGAGCCAGGAGGACAGGATTCGTCCTCTCCTGTAGGGCTCGTACTACTTTCATTAGTCGCTCCGTCGACATCACTGCAGCTGCTGCCCATAGTTGTTGACGTGGTTATCGTCGCGGACGAATCGTTCCCTACCACCGCATCTTTTGGAGGTTCGCATGTTGTGACCTTATTGTTTCTTGGTGACGTGGTGATTTCAGTTGGATTTGCAGCACTTGATGCTGAAGGTTTAGGGCTAGACTGCACGTCAGCTCTTGGGTTATTATTTGAATTGGTTGTGTTGTTGTTATCATGTCCATCAGAAGATGACGAAGGTCCCCCAGCCCCTGATTGGGCAACAGTTGATGATGATGAGAAAGAGGGGGATGGAAAGTGGACGATTACTTCATTAGTCGTATCCGCATTAAACCTTGCAGAGCCTTGTTTCAAGTCAACATAAACGCTCGGGGCAGCTTGGGATGAATGGAGCTCATCAATCGTTTCCAAAACTTGGACTACCGTGTTTCCAGTGACGGAGTGAGCGTTGTGGTGCTGGTGACCTTGATTTGACCCTGTGGCATGAGCATTATTCATGGCTTGTTGGGACGTTGTGGGGATCAGCATTTCCTGTACGGTTTCAGCCCCGTTGCAATTGGTCCTTTGGGAGAGGAAACGTCTAGGCCGGTTACCGTTCGACCCTTGAGAATTCACTTGGAAGCAGGGCAAAACTTGCTTGAACTCTTTCCGGAAGTTTTCATTCAGCCAAGCTGTACATAAAATAAAATAATTATTAGCAGTTGCTCCTACTCAAATTTTAATCTTATCCCTTCATCACTACTCCATTTATTTTATGCCCGCCACCATAACAATCTAAAATGACGGGCTCGTTTTCGCCACGAAAGCCACATTTCACGAAGATCTTGTATTGCAAAACAACCCTGCAAGTGAAGCCCTTCATCATCTTTTATTATATGAAGGTGACAGCTCCAACACACTTTTCTGCTCAAAACAACAATGCAAATATGAATAGATTGGGGGAGAGTTATGAAGTGACTTGGATCTCACTCGCACGAGCTCTCTCCCAACTTTTTTCTAAGAGGGAAAGTGATAAAATGGAATGGTAATGCTTTGATGACAAAAAGCTTAACAACATGAATGGGCTGTTAATGCGAGTTTACTTATCCAACTTGATAATGTTGACTTGACATTATTATCTGCAAAGTTTTGATAATTTGCATAAAACTGTAATAGGAAAAGTTGCAGGGTCAGAGTAAAGAAGAATAAACGAGTTGTATCCATAATAAAAAAAAGAGAGAGAAATTGAGAAATGAATAGCTTACCATACAAGAATGGATTATAGCAGGTAGAGCTCATGGCCACAGCATGTACAAAGAAGAAGATGAGGTTTGAATACTTCCAGTCTGCCGCTTCGGTGGACACATCGCTCAAGAAATTGAAGAAATTCAGAGGTAGCCATGAAATGCCAAAGATGAATACCATGGCTATAAGCATCCGGTTAGTTCTCCTCTTGCGTTCCCGTTCCAGAGCTTCCTTTTTCGAATTCTTGCTTCCCGGTTTGGCCCTAACTCGATCGGATAGTTTCAGAGAGACTTTGATATAGCAGAAGAGGATAATGATGAAAGGAAGGACGAACTGTAGGGTGACCGTACACCCGCTAAAGATCTGGCGAGTGCCTTCACTCGGCCATGACTCCATACACATGTATTTCTCATCGTAAACATTATACTGGAGGAAGTATCGGGCAGTATAGTTCCCCTCGTGAGTGTGGTTACTGTGCTCCATCTCTAAACTCCATTCCGTTGTGGGGAAGGAGACGTCGAGGGATGGCGATTGGGAAAAGAAAACGTCCATTTTTACTTCCTCCTTGTTAGGGAATAACCGTTGTCTTCAAGGTTAGCCCCTTGATAACTGCTTTCATAACATCTTGCTTATCCAAACAAAAGAAATTCCACTCTCCCAAACACCCAATCTCTTCCTTGAGTAGATGCGGAGGTTATCTCGCTTCAATTTTTCTACAAAGAAAAAATATTTTCTCTCCATTAATTCAATTTAAACAATTTCCTTGAGAATAATGCGAAAGCTTTTGCAATTTGTCATTTCCTATAATCACAATTATTCTTGGCGTTTCCACTCCAATTTTTATATTGTCTCTGGTGAGCTGTACGAGAATAACTTTAGGGGCTTAGTTTGTGAGAGAACTGAGAATCGCATTACAATTGAGTCCCATAAGCCTCCTCATTTCTAAAGGCTGGACATCACTCAATCTCAACTAGATAAAAAGAAACATGGCATACTTTGTGGATTTGTAGGGGCAACAAAGCAATCTCCAAGTGACATGATGTCTCCTTCACATTCTTATGCTTTCCCCTGGTCACTCTCATTTTTTTTCACTCTTGATTATCAAGAGAAAAAGTGTGGTAGGATTGGACTCCTTGTCACATCAAGTCGTTCACGACCGATGGAATCACTTGATGAGAAATATCCACGAGGAGAAAAAACAGACTTTCCAGTGACAAAAAAATGCAGTCACGATAGAATTTTTTAAATCATTTCCTCCACACAAAACTTCCCCACAGCATCAAGAGTGGAAAGGAATTTCGCACCCGTGCGATCTCCGCTTGGCTGGAGATGGGAAACTGGCAATGAAAGTGGAACTCTTCAACCAGAATGTTTTTATATAGTCATGTCATGTCAGATCACACGCACACACCCAAAACACAAGGAGGGAGTGAACTGCCCCAGATTCAGCCCTACACGATCCTATGCGAAAAAGTTGAATGAAAAGTAAGTGCTGTCAAAACATATTATCTCTTTCCACCATTGATCTCGCACACACGTAAGCCGAGGGGAAAGCTATTATGAAGTAGTGACCACTCCATATTACTTTCACCAAGTTCCTAAAAACCAAGTGCTCGCTCAACATCGAAATAAGTGATGTGAGAAATGTCGAGTGTGAAATAATTTATGTTTGAGATTGCATTAAAAAAGCACAAGTCGGGGTTCAAGGGCACTTTTATCCCGGCATTTTTTAGCTGATGGTTATATAGAGAAAGAGGTGCGCTTATAGCTTTTTGGATAACCTTTTATTACACAATATAAATAATGTTAGATGTTACGTGACACACTCTTGTTTGCCAGAGAGAGAGAGAAAGAGAAAGCAGAGCTCAACTTAGAATCCTCCAAAAGCGTTGACTTTTTTTTACGCGCTGAATTATTACAAGTTATTCTTCTCTATACTGGGCGGACACTCAAAACTTGGAGTTTTCCGCTTTTACGAGTCTCAATTTCTTTTCCACAACACATTCTCCCATTTTTCTCCACAGATGTTACAAGGAAGACGCAAGTTTCACTTTATTTTATTCACTAAAAATGTAAACAAGATGATCAAGGATTTGAGTGGTTTACCCGGGGTAAATTGAATGTGTTGTTGGGAGAAGGGAGTGAATACTGATTTCCGTGTCAGATGGGTCGGACTAGTGACTCACCTTAGTTGACTTTGTTTACATGATCCAACGCAAGAAAGAAAAAACGGTGGGAATGCGAATGCATCTATCTCTCCGCTCGCGGAGTGGTCACACTCTCATTTTATTAAATTTTCTCCACAGAAAAGCCAAGGTGCAATGAAAAGGGCGAAGAGGAAGAAAAAATTGGCTTTACTAAAGAAGAAAAAAAATCTCAACACGAGTTTACATCAACGAATACAATTTGCTCGTAAATAAAAAGAGAGTTTTCAGTCCTGGCATCCCACCGGCAGATCAAATGGAATGTAATTCTCATAAAATATTTTCTTCTCTGGCAGGAGGGATGCCACACGGAACCTTGTAGTAAATATTTGTTTTCCACCTTGAGCATATATAAAATGATACAGCTCATTCCTCCCAAGAGGGAGATGAAGGAAAGATGAGTCTTCACCTTTTACTTCTCACCTGACTTTTTTTTGTAGCAAATTGCACCTATATATTTATGAACAAGCTTCATTTCCACTTCTCATTCAATTATTAACAGAGAAAAGAAATAAGCAGATTGCAATTGCATACCATTTCATCTTTTGGGAGCGTGTTCTCCTTGACTTTTATATAAAGCAGTTTTAGCTCTCTCTCTCTCTCAAAAAGCAACTTTTCTAAACGCTTTTATTCCCTCATATCGAGAGACAAAGAAAAGGAAATGTATTATGGAAGGTCTCGCCTTTTTTCACACACTGATCAAGATAAATGTCTCGAGATTTTTGACTCTGTGGAGTTAGCCATTTGATGAAAAAGTGGGTCCCTTCTTATCTCTCTGTGTAATATGATCATTAGCTAAAAAGCTTATTCATTGATTTTCCTTAGTGATATCGAAAATAAAAAGTATTTTATTTTCCTTTCTCTCTCCCCAATCATCACGAGTAATGGAGTTACCAAGGGGGTTCTAAACCAAGTCTTGAATACGAAGAGAAACTTTCACTTGGCTCATTCACGAGGAATGTATATAGATCCGGCTACAAATTACATTTCACCATCATCACTGGTCAGAAAGACTAATCCCACCAACTCTTTTTGGTCAAGGATGAATTGCTCAAAAATTCTTTCCCCAATAAATATCCTCATTATTTATCATCAGTCATCATTACCCATTCCGCTCATAATAAAATACATTTCATTTTTGTCATCATTCATCATAATCGAAGTGAAAGTCTAGAAGAAGAAAAAAGTTTTAGTGAAATGTACCATTTTCTTTTATAGACTGCGGCGGACAGAGTTTCAAGTGTTTGCCTTTTTTCCACATGACTCAACTTCCTTTCCCCTAATACTTCTTCCTTATTGGAAAAAATGGTTCTTGTCGTTTTGTTTTCTTGGCGAAAGTTTTGTGCGGTTGATGTGCCTGTCATTGATTGACTTGGCGGAAGTGGGTTGAAGAAAAGGAGTTTTATTTTCTATGTCGCGGTTCAATTACCTTCAACTTTTCAAGCTTTGTAAGATGGGATGATGAAAAAATTTGTTTCCACTTTGCACCTTCCCAACACCTACTTGGCACAAGACAAAGGTGAGAAAGAAGCAATTCCATATTTAATTAGAGCGTGGCGCCAAAACCCCATTAAACATTTATAACCTGGTCATTTTTCCTCTCAATTAAGTTATTTAGATCATCATCGTCCACAACCTCGGGTAGTTAGCGTTGCCAAGAAATCGATATGTGGTGAAAGTGGATAAAGTGATAATTGACTTTCTCTGCTTATACCCACTCCAACTTTTTAGGTTGGAATTTAAAGAGTTTTAAAACTATTCTCTCCCTTTTGCAAGTGACAGCTTCCGCCCAGTACAAACAGGGAAATAAAAGACGCCAGAGAGCCACCCTTTCGAGGAAAATTTCAAGAGAGAGAAACTTTCACTTTCGACATTCAAAAAGCGCAAAAATCACCAAAACTTTCTTTCCTAAAAGTATTTAAACTATTCCTGCCCGAAATGTAAACAAGCTGATATTTATCATAAGTTTATTAGAGTGGCTTTGATGTCATAAGCTGAAAGGTATGAGGGGAACAGCTCAACACTATTTTTCCGCTAATATCTTTCTAGATAAGTTGAGAAAAGATTTCCCTCTTTATATTTACTATCATACGCGATATCTGAAACGCTGATGAAAACCGTCCAAGCAAACAAAAAGGGATTTTCGTAAACAGATTACGAAACACTTAAAATATTGAAACACTCGGCCCATTAAAATGGAAAAGTTGGCTTCTCCCTGTCTATAATGCATTGTTTGTTTTTCTACTCTAATGGATATATAAAATATGAGTGTTGACAAAACGGGGGAGTGAGTAGGAGCTTTTTTTTAGAAATTAGCTTGCCACCATTAATGGTTACAGCTTTCTTCTCAAAGGCACAAAGAGGATGAAAGATGCGAAGAAAGAGTATTGAGCTATTTAGAGATGTAAACAAATTATTCATAAGCTCCAGCTCAAAGCTATAGTTGGAAAGTGTCAGTTTAGAAAAATATTTTCGACCAAAAAGCTTACAACTCTCCCTTCAAACTATTTGAGCTTGTAGGCACCTGTGCCTAAATAAAATATGTCAAGGAATTGCCCTGTCATTTGCAGAAGCTATCTAGACCCAAATAGGTTCATTTACTTTACAAAAAAAAAGTCTAAAATAGTGTGCGCCGTTACGTCTCTTGTAATGAACGGGCTTAAATTATATGTCATTTTTTAAGTAAAGCTGGAAACTGCACAGTTGCTAATCAGACAATCCTTCTCATTTAACTAAGGAGGGGATCTTATCACGCTTTCTGGGCGTACCTTGCTAATAAATCATTCATTTGTGACATGTGATTGAGCTCTTTTGTTCAAAAATGAAATTATTAATCTGGTGAACAAGAGTCCCGCAGAGACCTCCACGTTTTCCCCCGACATTTTCGCAAGAATTAATTCGGAGAAGAAAGCTGTCTTTGTTGACAAATATATTATTTCTTATCATAATTATTATACGACGTGCGACATCAATACTCTCTTCTTATCTTAAGGTCATTATACTGAAACTATTGAAAAGTAAACGAGTCTTGAAGAAAGGGGAACGGTTGGGGTACATAAAGATAATTTAAGTTTCTCCTCTATAATATGTCAGCGACCAAGTCGTATAGATTCCAGTGGAACACTACCCACCAATTTATCAACCCAGATATTATATTATGCCTTGGCGAAAGCTGGCTAGAGAAAGTCTTGGGATCAGTGGTTTTCTCCTTCGTGTGTGCTCCACACTCTGAGGGTAAACTTAATAAATGTTCTGTCAATAATATTGCCCAACTTATTGCATTGCACTTTATCTCCACAGCTCTTTGACTCGCCACAGAAAAAGTCGTTTCAACAAGGAATTTATACGAATTTCTTTAAGATGTTGCTCCCCACCCATATAACATTTTATTGCTGAAATGGTACATTTTTTTACCCCCAAAACTATTTCCAATATCAAATGCAAAAATATTGATAAGAGTATGTAAAGAGAGAGCTCTCTCCAGATGGGATTGGTGAAATTTTTTCTAGCCTTACCCACATCCACAAAATCCCTGGCTTTACATCAACATTTTCAATTAGTCCATGAAAAGGGTTCAAAGTTGTAGCTATTTTCTTCGCTTAGATTCGCATGCATTTATTCTCTGGTTATCTGCCCACTGACCTCGATTTCACATACTGTCCATTAATTTTTTCTAGGTTGAAGAGGAGCCAGCACACGTTTAACTTCTTACCTTTGCATAAGTGGAAGAGCAAACGTTGCAGATAAGCAGGGCGAAGTGTTACGCACTCAAAATACATTTTTTTCCACAATTTTCTTTCCAACTACGTATGTCGGCTCCTTTTTATTTTGCTAAATTACATCTGCCTTCCCCCACATGAGTAAAAAAAAGGCGAGCTATGTCCGACATGAATTCTTTCTAGAGTGGAAGCTCACCTTTCATTTTTAACATAGAAAAAAAACTCGTAAGCCATTTTCTTCCTCATGTGGAATAGTCGGATCTAGTTCCACCTGCGCTTATTATTCACTCAGCCGCAAGGCATTAACTTATATGAGGAAAAATTCCCGTTTCCAATTCCTTTTTTTTCTCTCTCTCTCTACTTCTCTTTCACCGTCTCCTTTAATAAACTCCGAGAGTGGAAATAAATATAATAGAATCAAGTAGAGAGACAATATAGGAGAGAAAAGGAATGCTACACTATTTAGAATATTATTATTCATTTTGCATGAACACATTTTTCCAAGGAGAGAAAGGAAATTTGTGAAATAAATGCTTCCTTTGTTCCCCTCCGTCTGCTTCGACTTAATCCTGACTTGGCTTGTTGGCAAAAGAGAAGAGAGAAAGGGATGCTTAAAAATAGCAGAAAACACTGTTACTCCAAAGCCTATTATATACTCACGTAAGAATGGAAATTTCCTTTTACGTTTCGAATATTTCTTGTTTTAAAGAATGCATGATTTCATTTCATCCAAAGAAAAGACATTTTACTCTGACATGCCACGCTTGAATTAGATTTTTTTGACTGCTTTCTCGCTCAACTCAAATCGTCTAGGCACTTTCAACTCTTTGAACAAATTTCTCTATATTCTCCCCAACCAAAATGAACACAATGGGGTTGACCTGGAAAATCCTAGAGATGATTTCTACGCTGATCAAAGATGATATTCTTTCAGATGGATTTGATAAGTGATGTTTGAAAACCACTTTGACATTTTCTCTACTTTCTTCAAAAAATCCATTCAGATGCCATAGAAAATTTGGAGTTCACGAGCACACCAAGAACAAATTGACTTTTTCTTGTCCCCACTTACTTTTCATGTTATGCAAGACTTTAAGAGAAACATCCTCGGGTCCCAAGTATAAGGTCCGAGTAAGATAAATGCTAAACAAAGTTTATTTTCCTTACGAAATTACCAACCAAAAAATATGGACTTTCCAATCAACTTTCTTATAAAATTTCATCTCCCAAAGGCATCCCTGTTGTCTCACTGGATACCACTACTTTACAAATATTTTCCCTCAAGAATCACTACAAAAGTGGGAGAGACGAAGCGTTCCTCTCATCCATTCTTTTCTCTACACAAGTTGGGAGTTGAACCGGAAAAAAATACCACCTGGACTAGTCTCTCTCCCCCTCTTTAGGTATTTTTCCTTATCCCATTCGGTAAAGGCATGCGTTTCCCATAAGAATTCGCAAAGAATGTAATATTTCTAGATGAAATACTTTCGGAAAGAATGGTGGGGATGCGTACTCGTGCGAGGATATTAAGAGCCTAGAGGAAGGTAAGATAGTCCAAGTTTATAACACAAAAGGGGTAACAGTAGAGAGATCACGAATCTTTCTTTTTGTGTAAAGCGTGATGGCAAACAACCTTAAGATCATTATGGGTACAAGAAAACCATCATTATCCAAAGGACATTAAATTCAAAGTATGAGCTTAACTAATTCTAAGCATTTGTGAGAGGCGGAGACACGCACGATGAAAAATGAGAATTAGCTGATCCTATTCGATTCAGATTTTCCTTTGGGGATCCCAATCATTTCAGATTATCTTTCTGAAATTACTTGCCAAAGATATTAAGCTAATAACTCATCACATAAGACTGATATTTCCACTATCCATTTAACTCTCTTAATATTTCTCAAGTAGAAAACTCTTATTTGACTTTGCTCCATCCGTCGGCTTTTACGAGTCAATAAATTTGTGGATTGCCGCCGCATAAATTCCACCTTTGTTATAAAATGACTAAGAATACAATCTTAAATTGTCATTGCAGCACTTCCACAATTCACTTTCATTTATTTGCCTTGTCAGAAAGTGAGAAACGCTAACTACTTGTTATTTTTTTTGCGAGAAACTTTCTACTAAACCCACAAGTACGTGGGACGAAGGTCGAACTGGTAAAGTGGACAAATGACTTATCCCGTTTTTGACACGAGGTGGTGACACACTAATAGCTGACGTCTGGCCCACTCCCATTCCAAGGTAAAGTCACTCCGAAAGTTTTGGAAATGACACAAGGGAAAAGTGAAATTGGTATACCATCAGTCAATTCCAGGCTTCTCTTGACGATATAAAACTTACACTTTTAAATTGACTTCATTCACATCCCCCTCATTTCCGCTAAAATACTTTCTCAATAGGGGAAACAAATTTGCCAAACTTTCCTCTCAATTGGGTTAAAAAAAGGCGTGAAAATAAAAACAAGATAAAAATAAATAGCTACACTTCCTCAAATAAAAGCTCTAAATTGCCTCCCATCCACCGAGAGACTTTTTCAAAAGTGGGATGAAAACAGTTGCGAAATTACAGCATGGTTTTCTACTTTATTAAAAAAAGACTAAAAAGATAGGCTCTCAGAACATGTCTCATTAGGCCGGGAGGGATTTTAATTGTCCCATTTTCATACAAGACAAGTGCACATTTCCTGTTTCCTCAGCTATTATTCCTCACGCTATAAATTGGGATGGTGTTGCATGCAAAGAATTAATGAATTGAACAGCAAACAACTTGTCCCACTTGAAAAAAAATACTACCCGAGTTAGGAAAGTGATAGGATGGGTATATGGAAGTGAGCTTCCCATCAAACTAATAATTGTAAATAGGTACATGAAAACAGAAATATTCGCCCTCGTTCCAACCACTTTCCAAAAAACTTTTGCATCTTTCAATAAAGCCAAATAGACTAACTTTAAACATCTAACTTCTGGCTAGTTTTCTCCACTCGTATAAAAAAACTAAGCCTATACAAATTCTAAAGATGTTATCATGCAATTTTATCAAGGAAACATTATTGGACATGATTTTATTCTTTTCAATACAAACTTCTTCTCAACTCCAATTCCCCTTATTAAATTCCTGTCCTGATTGCCATAAAAAGATTCTCCCTTGTAAACATGGCAGATAAGAGGGAAACTTTCTCCCCAAAAACTTTCTCCACAATGCCCTACCTAATTTAATTCTAATTTAATTTTAAAATATGCAACAGCTGGCGGTCTTGTTTAAAAAAACGGGCAACTTTTCCCCACAAAAACTTTTGAAATTAAAGTATCGCATGATCTTATCATCGTGAACAATTAAACGATTATTTTCCTCAATGATGCATGACAGAAGATATGAAAGGGGAAGGAATTTAATTTTGAAGAAGAAAAAAAGTGGTAAATTGAAAAGAAAACTTCAAGACTTTTCTTCCATGCAAACCAAAGAGATTTAGGGAGCAATCCAGTCAATGTCGGGAGGAAGATGAAGGGATATTATAAAAGTGGGGATCATGATTGTATCATTTGAGAAGAGAGCTCCCCGGTGAGATGAGATGATAGTGTCCATCCCACAAATCTAAAGCAATAACGGATTGACATCTTACCAAGCGCGGAATACGCCAAGCAAGAAAATCCAATCTCTTAAAAGTATCAAAGGTTCGATTTACGAAGGGATTCGTTTATATTGAATTTCTCAAAGTAATAAACGTGGCATGTCTAACAGTATATGAGAAAAAGGATCATCGTAAAAAGCTCCACACCTCTACCAACTCATATATGAAAAGGCCATTGAAGAAATGAGCTTATTGCTTATCGTTGTTGAACAAGTTGCGTTTTCACTCTGCAAAAGTGTCAAAATAACTTTTATATTATCTCCAATGCAAATGCCTCTTCCCGCTAACGATGATGAATGAATTTAAAGAAATGTGCAATGGACATGTGATGGCTGAAATCAAATTCTCTTTCAATATCCCTTCTCTCCAATCTAAGCTCATTTTAATAGAGATTCGGATGACTTTGACCTCCATAAATTTAACTACAATTTAATATCCCATTTCCACCCGAAATCGTATGTTGGACGGCAATTTCTTTTACATAAAAAGTTTGAATATTTTCACACATAAATTTCACCCCGAGACTTTAAAGACTTCGATCCAATAAAACGACTACGATTGTGTTTGACAAGGTAATGGAAAAGTTTACAGTCGTATACAATCCCATCATTTTCTTATGTGGAGATGTTTTTTTTTACTTGAGAATTTGATTCCGCATAACAAGACACTCCACACGTGGAGGGTGAAAGGGTCGCTATCGATTTTAAACTTTTTAAACCTTTTCCTACAAATACGTAAAGATAAAACCAGGTAAAAAGTTTCCGACATGCTACCAAAAAACTTGGCCAGTTTGTACAGAATTTATTTCGAAAGATGAATTGATAACTACCTTAAACTTTTTCCCTGTGTGGAGGAGATCATTTTATATAAATTTTTTGGAGGAAAATATCAATCGATGTCTTGTAAAGTTTACAGAGGAATAAAAAGAGGATGGAAAAAGTTTCTTTGTGTGGAAAACCACACACCATTATTATGTGAACAAGTGGCCTTCAACTTTGTTCTTCAAATAATAGATGAGAGCATGACAAGTGTGACAAAAGTGGGGAGAAGAAGAAGAGAGAACCACCGTTTAAAAAAAACTTTCTAGCCCCACCACACATCAACAAAGTTTACTACGAAATTAATTTGAAATTGAGAAGAGAGAATTCGGAAATTTTGGTGACATATTCCGTGAGGAATAACTAGTTTGTCATAATCATCCTATTTCCAAATTTAGTCTGGACAAATGGAATGATTTTGAGAGAGAAAAGACAAATGAATGATCATTTGAAAGTCTCAAGTTCAATTTTCTCTTCTGCTGCACTTCTAATGACGCGAGTTGGCAAGAGGGAAATTGTCGCTACTTTTTACCTTCATTTGAATAAATAAAGCCAAATACAGTTTCTACGTGTTCCTCCCCACTTTTACCTATTGTGGTATGCAAATAAAAAAAAAGATTGAAGAGAACGTGACACGAGATGAATTGCTTTTCGCAGTAAAACGAACTCTACCTCCCGAGAAACTCTCACATGGCACGGATGCAATCATGATGATGATCATCATAAAAATCTCTTTTCCTGAGAAAGAGAAAAAAAAAGATTTTCGTAAAGAAAGCTGACAGCTGAAGGATACACGGGGTGAAATGTAATGGACAATACCTGTTAAACTTTTACTTATTTTATAGTCAAAACCCTATTCACTAATATTGGATAGCTTAAGGCATTTCCACTCAAACTAATGCATTCTATTTCAAGGAAGAAGCCAATCCCGTTCAAGGTAGAATCCGATTCAAAAATCTCTCAAAAGCCATTCTTCAAGTCAAAATATTACTTTGCTCAAGAAGCTACACATTTTTAATATCTTTCTACAAAAAAAATATCAACAATTAAGGAAATTACTCCTTACTCTGTAAAGAAGCTTGAAATGATTTAAGTGGGGGCATAAAGTTGGAAATAAAAATTTAATGTGATCTGGCATACATAGATAGCCATAATTCTTAATAGTTTATAGCTCCCTTGTCCCTGCTTGGGAAAAAGTTGAGAAATGTACAGACTCAGACAGAGAAAATGTAATTTCCGAGTGCAATGGAATCTTTTACTCTTATTTGCATTATTCAATGATCCTCTTTATCTCAACTATTGCTCGAGGACTCTCTTCCTCCTTCCATGTGGGAGTTCACTCGCCCCACTTTATATATTTGTCCAGCAACGTATTAAATTCTTTGAGTCTTTGAAAGAAAACATTCTTTATAAAAAGCCATTCATCTTGCAACAGAGAACAAATATTGTTCTCATTTTTCCTACTTTTTTGTATGATGCAAAACAAATAAAAGAGATTAATTAATTACAAATTGTGTAATGAACTAGGTAGGAAATTAGCTTCTCGTTAACACCATCTAATAGCCCGAGGAATGCTTTAAATAATGAAAAATGTAAAAGCTTTTTTACAAAACATTTTAACTCAAACACCGGATCTTCTAAGCTTATTAAATATTATGCAACAAATAATTTAATTTATTAAGATTTGTCAGAATAAAATAATAACCCGATTATTTATAATTTTCAAAATCCACTTTTAAGAAGGATGCCATTCCTTAAAACTGATATTTTGACAATTTTGGAAATGAGTAAGAACTTCCACTGAAATGAAGGCGGCTCCATAATTTAATATCAAATGCTGAAACATTCAAAGTAATAAAATTTCTTCTCATTTCGCTTTCTCTCTCTCTCTCTCTCCAGGAAAAAATAGTAATAAACTCTACCATCCACCTTTATAAGATATTTCCACATTTTCCTAGCCTTGAGCGATGAGAGAAGAGTTGCTTGTTTAACTTTAAAAAAAATATAGTCATGTATGACCACATAGCTGAATTCACTCTTTGTTTTGAAGGAAAAACTTGGAAGCTTTAGTTTGGTCGAGCAGTCTATTAGAAACATTAGCTTTTGCTTATTTAACGACTTATAGAGAGCTTCCCCCTAATTTAGCCAAAATTGACTTAATTTTCTCCCTTTTCATTCTCGTTATCCTCAAATCCAATACTTTTCAGGGTGAATGAAGGACGCCCAAATTGATAAGAGATCCAAATTCCAAATTAGTAGAAGGTAATAACGAGCACGTTCCCTCTTTTTTAAATTTTGCTCAGGGTCCAATTCCAGGAAAACTAACAGAGTTATCCGAGTAAGTAAATTTGCAAATCTCGGAAATGCAAACGGTGCTGAGGATAATGCTCGTCATTACATATTTGCAAACATCAAATTTCCCATTCTCCAGGTAACCCTGATGGAGCAAATAAAGTTTGGAAGAGAAAAGATCACGTTCCTGCCTGGAAGAGAAACCTCCCTGTTATTTTACTCGTGTTGAGTTTTCATCTGCGAAAATGGTACAGTTATCATCTCACACTTCTGGAATAACATGTTTTTATCAATTCTCTTGTTACACCGCTTGTTTTCAGAAACTTTTACTAACTGGGGACCACGAAACTATGTTTCTCCTTACAACCTGTTTACTGTTTATCCACTTGTTCCTCTATCAATAAGGATGTGGGGAGAATTAATAAAGAATCGCAAAAAAGGAGGGGTATGCAATAGCCAATGAAATAATTCTCTCATCTCGTCTTTGATGAAGCTAAACAGCTTTCCTCGAACAGCTTCATTCGTTATTTCAATTACTGAAACATTCCTTTATCAAATTATCATTTGAAATTTGTCAACACGCGGAAGTGACTTTTCGGTTGTGTCGTAAACCTTTTAACAAATCTACAGTATTATGCAATCCAAAAAAGGCCATTTCCGACATCAAAATCCGTAAAACTTTTCATCTTTTTACAATCGGCCTTGTAATCATTTTACTATGATTAAGCACATGTTGCGAGATTCAAGCTAATTTCCAACTTTTACCTTCTGGCTTCATCCACTTGTCATTTGG
>JAHZMU010002867.1:0-15358 GCA_027743725.1 Rambutsinella grinnellia | reverse complement strand
CGAACGACATCATTACTCTTCCTTCTTCGCTTTTGTTCAGAGATACTTTTTTTCTGCACAATTCTTTTCAAATCTTTGTATTTTTTATTTGCCTTGCTGTAATAAACACCTTATGTGGTGCAAAAGTGCAGAGGCAGGAAGATACCTTCATCATCATAGGAGTTTTTCAGCGAGGATGAAGGAAATGAAATGTTATGTTATTTTACACAGGGTCTGGCTATGCTAACGAATTGATAAATGATCAAGTAGACTCTATAGCCTGCATTGTTTGCTAATGTGGCTAGAAAATATTTTTTACTTCAGACTTTTACTCAATTAGACTGTAAATTGTAGTGTAAAAGGATTTTAGGAAAATCTCCCAAACAAAATATTTTTGACGCTTTTGATTTTGAAGAAATTGTTTGACGGTTTCGTCAAGATTTCTATTGTGTGAAGCGACCGATGCCAATTGTAACTTCAATTGTTACTGTTGCATCATATTTTGGCAAACGTCTCTCAACTTTCTGGTTTACTTTGTGTTATCGAATGGAAAAATGAAAGGTTTTGCATTTTACAAATCATTTTTATAGCACGTATAAGATAAAGCATAAAATGGCATATTTTCCCAATTTTTGCAGTAAATTAATAAGAACATTATTATGCGCTATTGTATTCAATGTTTTTGACATGTAGAAATTATAGTTTTGACACGAAGAAAAATGATTATTCATTATTCTAATTTGTTTGAAATGAGTTGGAGTACAAATTATGTTTTGCTAGATATTGGAATTAATGTGCTTTAATTAGGCTTTGCACTTGCTTTTTTTTGTAAATTCAAATCGCATCTGCAATCCATTATCTAATGATTTTGTTTTATTTTTTGCAGAATATCCGTATACCTTCTTCAATAAATGACAATGGACATTCATTCGACTTTAGTCTTTCAACAAATAGCGAATTCGAAGGTCCCGGAGGTCAAGGCAGTTTTGAATGCATTCAACAATGCGACTCAAGGTACATTTTAGGTTTAGATTGACTGATTATATGACTTTTGTAAGGTTGAAATGTTCATTTAATTAGCAATTTGCTCTTATTGTGTAGATCGCTGGAGTCGACGGGGCCTTTGTCCTACAAAATGCGGATCAAGGCAAATGATGACGTGTTCGTACAAACTCAGCACAGATTTAATGAACTGGAACATGAAAGGCGGCAGGAATGGTATAATTAATTAATTTTAATAATTGGGTAAATCTAATGTCTTGTGTTAAATTAAATCGTTTGTTTGTTTGTCTCTTGTAGTGCGAAAGAGATTAAATCAAACTGTGAAGATATTGGACGAAAGGTGAAGAAAAAGCTTGGTCTGCCGCCTATTCCACAACGAAGAGAAAAGTCACCAAGTTACATTAGTCATCATCAACAACCTAAACATCCATCTGCTCCGAATTTTGCCAACAATAGCTCGAATAATAGTCAAAAGTTACCTAATGGTTACAGCAACAACGGTTCATCAAATGTCAGCGCGAATAATGTTAATAATAGAAAAGTGATAAACGGCATTAGTAATGTAAGTTCAGCAGCGTCGGTAAACGGGACTGGATCCAAAAACGGTAGCTCTGGAAGCCAAGACATTAAACGAAGGCCGCTAAAGTTAGTTGCGAAAAATAATGACTCCTTCCATGCAACTCATATTTTAGATGATTTTAAATTTATTTTATTTCATTTCGTTAGGGAAAGACTAATTCACATGCTCGCAGTGAAGCCATATAAGAAGCCTGAATTATTTCAAAGACTCTACAGTGGTATGTGGAGTAATAATATGATACTTGTCAAATCTTTAGATTGTAGTGGTTGCTTGGTTAATTTAACTATGTATTTGATGTGTGTACAGATGGGTTGAAAGAAGCCGATAAGAAAGTCTTCATGACAATACTCCAACAAGTTGCAAACTTCAAGGACAACGAATACAGTTTACTTCGGGGTGTCTGGAATGATGTGCAAGAGGACTGGCCTTTTTATTCAGAACAAGAAAGACAGCTCATGAAAAGGTACCATTCTTTCAAAATGGTTGCCTTTATGTTCATTTGTTAATAGTTAAGGATCGTTAGTTTTAATTGATGGATGGTAATTGTTACAGGCGGAAACCTCAAAATTTAACTCCGCCCGGAAGTGACAGTAGCGTTGGAAGTGGAACGAGCAGCTTATCGCCTCGTAGTAACTCCTCTGTAGGATCGGGCCATTCACCGTCGAGTTATAGTCATTCTTCACATTATCCCAAGCCTTCTGTCATCATAAACGGTTCTTCTGGTGATGGGAGTTTTAAAAGTTCAGCTTTGTTGGATGGACCTTTTGAAGCAATAAAAGGCATTAAAAGGCCGAATGGGCTCATCAATGAAAATCTGGATGAATATGGAGACATTCCTCACAAGAAGACTCGTGTTTCACATTTTAAGAAACCTGGCTCTGGTGGTTCTTCTAGATCAGAGCTAATTGTAAAGGAAAAGGATGGATTAAACGGTTTATCTCCACAGTTTTCCTCGCAGAATAATCGAATCGCTGAGCGACTCAGTCCAATCGGAACTAACGGTAGCAACTTTTCGGGCCATAATGGCACCAACGGAAACGGTGGAAATTATCGAAGTCCGCGCAATTTTGAGCAAATGGATGTGTCCCCCTCGCAAAGCTACCCAGGAAGCAATGGCTATCATGGCTCATCACAAGGAGACGGTCTTCTAGACGATCCGGTTAGTGTAGGTAGCTCGTGGCAGTCAAAGAATGGAACTAATGATCCACACGGTCTTCCTGATATGGAGAAACCCAACAGAGGAGATTCAGATGAAACTGATTCTATAGATAGTGGGAACGGAAGTAGTGCAAGTGGCATTTCAGTTGGAAGTCTTCACAACAATTATAATAGCATAAGTAACGGCCATGCTAATAGCAACATTGGCGGGTTAAGTGTGAAGCCTTTAGTTGTTAAATCTGAATCTACATCTTCATCCGATCACCGCGATCATATTGTTTCGAACGTAACGAATGGTTGCAACCGTGTAAGCTCTACAACTAGTTTTCATAATACGCCACAGTCCAGCCCCGACAGTCAAGTTGACACTTTGCAGTTTCAGCAGAAATTTGCTTCGAATAATATCTCTGTGATGCCATCAAAGCACAACCCCAAATCGAACGGGAAATGTGACTTTGAAAATCCAAAAGTGGAAATTATTGTTACGCGAGATAAAGGTGTTGAACGAGATTCATTTAGGGACCGAGAACGAAATAGGCGAAATGAAAAGGAAAAGTTTAAAGAGAAGGAAAAAGATTCGAGAAGTAAAGATCGTGGGAAAAGGCACAGTGATAAAAAGCATATTCGAGCTGTTGAGAATGACGATGGAAACTTGGATCAGGATGATGATCATGTAAAAATTATGTCTGAATATCCTTCTTATTTAACGTAAGTAAATTATCTTTTCCGCTTGTTAAATATTGTGACGCATTAAGCATGTGGAATGGATTAAAAAACAAGTGCCCTTTTTATTGCAGTGGGTACACCACCATCAAATCTTCAGAACAACGTAGCAAATTCAAAGAAGATTTTAATTCAGAGTATCCTGAATATCGTACACTGCATGCTGTGATAGATAAGGTTTCAAAACGGTTTGCTCATCTTGAGGAAAGACTGCGTCAAGAAGAAAGGGGAACTGAGGGCTACGAGGTCGGTAACCCTAATGAGATGAATAATTTTCATTTCTCTGTTATATTCACAATTAATTTATTGGTTTGATTGAATTTTGCAGAAAATTAAAGAACTGATAGTGAATGAATATTATGCAAATAAGCGGGATAAGAAGTATCAGGAAACTCGGCAGAAATTCCAGTACTTGCACGAAAAGCTATCACACATTAAGCGTCTGGTTGCAGATTACGATGTTCTACACCAGGATCAAGATGTACCTAGTGAATACACGAATGGTTTCCTCCGGAAAAGCACTCTTTAACTGATATATGCAAAAAATAATTGCCTTCTCCATTCAAATCGCTAAAAGTAGGAAAATAATTTAGTATTTTGAAAATAATCCGGTTCTATTGTTTAAAAAGACCGTTAAACACTCAACACCGCCTTGTTGTTTTGCGCTTGTGGCTATCTGAAGAAATTGTTATTGAATGGTTTAGACATTAAGTGTACTCTGGAATATACGTAGTAAAAGATTTTAAACAATCCAGTTGATATTTATGTAATCAAATCAAAACTCGTATTACAATTTAACAATCGTTGTGTCCCAATCTGTAGGCATTTAAGAAAGACGTTATGAAACAGTTTATAGTTTTTAGCTTGAGTCATAATTAATGGTAAGTTTTAGGAGAAAATCTGCAAGACATATCAAAGAGACTGCACATTTTTCTTTATTATTCTGGATCTGTTCAAATCATCGTATCATCTCAAAGGTCTATAACTGATTCGTCGTTATCAGTCGTGTCAGTGGCATAACTGCAGGGTAGTTAGTGTCCATGATCGGTAAAGTTTTTGGAAGGCTTCCTAACTCCGTAAAAATGCGAATGTTATTACAGTTTATTAGAGAAAAGTCTATCGTTATTGTAGCTAATTTTTGTATTAAAAACGCCTTCTGTGATTCTCGATTACAATTACATAATTTGCATTATTAGTTTGTAAAAAGCACTGAAAAGACTTGGACAATGCATTTGGCAAAATGTGCAAAAATTTTACTATGTAAGGAAAAATCATAATGCATTTGATGCAGTATAAGGCTGCTTTCTGAGTCAATTTCTGAATCGTTTTAAAAAACATTATATGATCGAATATAAATGCATTGCCACTGTACATTTTTTCTTCTTTCAAATCTCCCCTTAATTTAAATTTTTTGCAATTCTCGTTATTAGCTAATAAAATTTAGTTTTGTAAGGCAGCAGCCAGCCAAAAAAGCGACTTGTCTCTTATGTCTTGGGTGAAGGAAACGTGCTGATATTAAAAAAATATACGTAAAAGAATAATTGCCATATTGTTAGAGATTGAGCCGCAGTGAGATAAAGCCCTTCGAAAAGTGCAACTTTAAAGTGAAAAGATTTAGGAGTTTGACAAAGTAAAATATTTTGCTCTAATTTTAGCTATTGAACTGCTTATTACAGAGGTAGTTATCAGTAACTGACCCAGTGGTTATTAATTCGCCAATTGAAAAGACTGTCCTCGTCAAACACCGTTGTATTGAACCAATGTGTAGAATTCTGCTTATTCAAGTTGGACAATTGTTACGGTTGCAATTTGTCGTATGTATGCTAAAAAGTAATTTCATTTTGCTCATTTTTTGTATGACCTTCCTTTTGAGATTTTTCGTCGAAAAAATAGTGTTCTAGAAAAGGCATTTCAACTGAAGACATACTCGGGGCGATGAAGTTAAAGTACAAAAGAAGTACGATAAATATTTTTCTGAATTCTTTATCTTCTATCCTCGTTATTTGATTACGACTACGCTCCGTAAAAGCTGAAGGTATTGTTGATATGAATGTGTAATAAGTACTTTCGAAGGGCCAACTTATCATTGTCTAATTAGTACACTTGTTTCAATATAAAAAAACTTTAACCAAAGTAGTATTAAAAATATTGGTGTGCTATGAATTCTGGAATCCTAAATTTGGGATGGGACTTGACGTGTTCAAAATTTTAAAAAATTATTAATATCTTTTAATCTGATCTCTTTCATAATTATTGGATAATATTGATTTTAAAATTAGTCTGTTTTTCTTAATCTACTCTAATTTTTAATTAGTCTATCTTTATTGCTCAAATACAAAAATCAAGAAGAATTCGTCTGTGCATTTTAAAGTTTTGCGTAGAATTAGTGGTTGGTAATGTGTATGCTTCGTTGAAATTTGCATAAAGATTGTTCAAATGTCTTTCGTTAGAAGAGAAATGAAGTAAATGCTGAGATGAAATGAGCTATTGAATCAACTTGAGTTGATAATTTGGTCTTGGTTATTTTTCAATGAGTTGTTTTCCTGTTATACTTTATGCACTGGTACTTAAACCAAAAGGTGCATTTTACTGTTCTTGCTCTGTGAAACTATTTTAATTTAATTTTAAAACAGCAACTCGTTTGCTTACTTTTAGTAGTTTTTAAGTTTTATGAAAAAAAGACTGTCCGATTCATGGAATCGTGCTGCACTGAAAAATGAAAAAACTGAAATGCAGGGGTGGGAACTTTTCAATATATTTAATTAAGGGTCCCGAGTAGATGGCATAAAATGGTTGGATAAAGTATTTCAAAATAAACAGAATATTTTAGGATTTAATTTTATTCTCGTAGAGGAATGTGGTTAGTGAGATGGTGAATCAACAGAAATATTAAGCAGAGGTTTGGAAATGCTGAGAACTGAAACCATATTTAAGCGAAGCAAAATAATATTGTAATTTGTATCATAATAGTATTTACTCTGTACTTTGCATGATAGAAACATTTTAGTAGAATAAGTTATAGGGAACCGCAGACAAGTTGAAACTGAGCCCCTAACATACTGATTTTCGCAGAATCGTAAATCCTCTCTTTTCCGCTGAAAGGAGGAAAGTAGCATTTTAGAAAGTTTAATAAACTTCAGACAGTGATATTATAATGGTTCATTAATATACATAATACACGACTAAATCGTACCGCATCGTGATAATAATGTTAGTTTTCAGACCTTAATCTAAAATACTTTTATGTGACAAGCTTTCAATTCAGTTACAATTTACAGTAATTTATATTAAATACTTCTTCAAGCGACATTATTATTATAAGCCTGCGAATCCATTGAACATGTTCATTTGTTTTCCATTTTCTTGGCTCGCTGTCCTATGAAATTTGACGGCAATTTAAGATAAATGTGCCAAAAAATAATTAATAATTAAGCTTGATAATGACATAGACTCTATTTCCTTACGATATACTTGTTCTTTTCTTTGTACACTGACTGACTGATTATACAGAAATGGGGTGGTTGTGACACGTTTTCTTCTAGTTTCTAATTTTACCAGTTTTACCATAAATTTTATAGAGTGGTAGTTTTATTGCGTTGGGGTTTTATCAAAAAGCAATCTACCAGTTTTAATGAGATTACTGATTCATTTTATTACGTTTTGAATTGTGTTTAAATTTTAAAAATTTGTTGGAAATTAAGCCAGTTTTCATCATTGTCTGTATCAAAGTTTTAGGGAACTTTGGTTAAATCGTCGTGGCCAGTTTTGCAATACGAAGTTTATGCTGTTATATTGTTCATTGTTCATATCCCCAATTATTTCAGAAAGTGATATTCACACTGATTGAGATTTGATAATATCGCGTTTCTTTCATATGAAAATCTAATGCAACTTCTTTATAACTTTATGCCGTTGTAGACATTGATTTGTCTATGACTGCAGGAACAAGAGACTGAACCTTTCACATTAAAATACGATATACGTTTAACCAGTTTGTCATCTACTTTTAACCTTTTGTTTGTCAATATTGCGGTACAATATTGTGTCGTCAAGACTGACGACATGACGCCGACGTTTTAACCCTCTTAAATTAAACTTGAACAGCCATGTCCTGTTTTTTTAATTAAGTTTTACTTCGACGAATGACGATATATAATTTTAATTTGTGGTATTAGTATTAATGGTTTTTAAAGTGTCACTGTCCCATTACGTAACTTAGCTTCATGTCAGCCTACACTGTTTGGGGTTCAGTTTTCTTTCAAATGGGTCATTTTAAACTGTTTCAGGTTGTGTAGAAAATTATATGTAAAAAGTAATAGTCACAGTCAGATTTATCGGTGAACACCGTGTTTGTGAGCTTGCAGGCTAGTTACTGAATTTCTTTAGGTGAGAAAAAATACAAAAAGATGCATACATAAATCCACATTATAATATGTAAAGCTGAGTGGGCAACTTACTTTACTTTAGGATTTAAGAGAATTTTTTCAGTTACGAAAAAACAGAAACACTTCATATTATATTATAATATATAAACTATATTATGTACTTATTCTATTCAGCAAAACCAAGAAAATCCCATAAAAAAATGTTCAAAGTTTTTAAAAAATGAATAGCCTGCACTTGAAAAGGGGAGGGGAAAATACTGTTGCGAATGCTCTTACTTTGTGCTCTGAAAAAATAAAAAAATAAGTTTAAATGTGCCGTTTATGGACAACTGAAAAAAATGTACTACATAATAAGTTTATAAACATAATATATTCCTATAAAAAAACAGTTAAGACTCGTATTTTTTAAAATCATACATGAATGATGAAGCTATATACACTTTATGTAAAACTATTTAAGAACTGGTTATAATAAAGCCACATCAATGACATTTAGTTAGAAGTATGTGGGTTTTTAAAAGAGCCATGAAAAAAGCAAAGAAAAAACAAAAAATGCAAGACAATTTTAATGTTATCGATACACACAGTCCGAAAAAATAAATGCATATCGCAAGTGAAAAAAAGAATTTGCTAAAGTTTCATTTTTATTGATTGCATAAATTACGAATCTCACAATCATCTCATCTTTGGAATTCTATTTTATATAAAAAATGTTACATTTATACAAATGGCATAATGGAGTGCATAAGAACTATCCTATTTCGCTATCCAAGAAGAAGTTTGACAAATATTATTAATATGTTGATGGCGATTAAGGGATCTGGAATAAAAAGTCAAATATTATCTGGAGGCAAATTCGTGAATGATGAATTTTCATTTTTTAACTTTAAACCTTACATTTTACAACCGTCCTTATCGACCTAATAAGATGAAGAATCTGTGCCTTCGTTGAAGATACTTCTCCCCCCGATTCCCCAAATCCCTCCAAATGATTAGGGTTCTTAAGGCCAAATCCAACTGGAAAAAGAGAAAAGAGAAAGTGAGTAAAAGCATTTAGAAAAATTGCTTCAACGCCGTTTGATAAGTTGCATTTGCATTCTACATTTAAAATACATTTGCATATTTTTTGTTGTTGATCTGCTCATACTTACATTTCGAAATTAAAATTATTTAACAAAATAGCTGAAAGCTGCTCACTTTTCACTTTTAGCAAGTTCTACCGGATCTGTTTAAACAATCACAGTTTGGCCACAACGGATAACACTCGACATCGAAATCAGAAGAACTAATCATCACCAAACAGGCAAGTAAAGACTTCAATTAACTAATTAATTCTAGATAATCAGCTTCTCGATTACTTCACATGATAACTGACAAGTGTAGAAGAATTGAGCAGTCGATTCTGGCGCCGTGGATTTTCCACGATGATTCCTTTGTTCAGCAAATTGATGTGTTGGTCAGAATAGAAGCGGTTGGGTCTGATAGGTTTTGGAAGAACGGAAGATGGAAGGAAGCTTGCGATTTTTTTAAGCAAATATTTTAGAACTGCATGTGAAGTGTACATTCTTAAGCAAATCTCCAGCAAAACCATCCAAGTAGGCCATTTAATATCTTTATTAGTTATTCCAAAGGTTAAGTTTGCTCGGAGCTTTTATGACTTTTCCTGTCCTCTACACGTCCTCCAAATTTAAGTCGGATGCAATTTGTTTTAATGCGAAAACATTTTAAAATTAATGTCATATTTGTACAGTTCTTGTCTAAAAAAATCATCTACTTTTCCTGTAACTGACCTCTCCAACTTATGTTTTAGGAGGCAATTCAAATGCACTAAATAGTATTAAATATTTATCTAATGTTATCGCTTAACATTAGATAAATTAGTTAGTGGAAGTTGTTACATTTTTTAAGAAGTGTGTACGTGTAATTTCCTTTTTTACTTAATTAAATATTTGGTGCCGAATTCTTAATAGCATAGAACAAATGCTAGCCAGTTACATTCAATTCTATTCTGTCACTGCTATTTACGCATTCGTATAACCACAAAGATGGATACTTGGTAAGACCAAGACTATATAGCTCATTCAATTTCATTTTAATGAAAACATTAACAAGAATTATAAACAAGCCATTCATTTTGACTTTGACAGCTTGACTTTAGGAAGTTACTCTATCTGACCACATTAGTTTCTAATTCATTTTAACTATTAAATATAGCACGATTAAGTTGCAGTATAGCAACTCTGTCTAGAAACATGAAGTGTGTGATTTTCGTCCTTTGATTAGAGGTAGGCATATCATATCCGCACCAACTTAATAAATCCCCTTCTAGTTTTCTATGAGAAAAAGAGAAACATGTGCTTAGCTTATGTTTTCGTGTACAACTATATGAAGTAGAGCGTTCCATCTTCCTGACTAGGAAGAATGAGGGTTAGTAAATGTTTTGACTATTCAAAGCCTCACCATTAATGCACTTGAGCTTTTCCTCACTCATTTTTTACTCATATACGGTCATATCGGGTTGGATTCCCTTTCAGTCAGAAATTGGTCTGGAGAGGGGAAGCTCGTCTAATTTATATCAAACGACCCTTCTCACTTTTTCAGAGAGAGTTTTTTCTCGGGGGTTTCAGACTTCCCATAAGTGCAAAGCTCATGTTGAAAGTTCTTGGATTTTGTCATGTAGTTTCCTTTATTTTCCTTCTAAAATACCGGCTTCGTATTGGTGGTGGTTAAAGGTTTTTTTCGAGTTGGGTCGGGGTTGAAATTATATCCGCCATTCTTTCTCATAAAGTAGAAGAAGCATGTCGGTAATGATTAGCCGGTAGGGTTCATGAGGGAGAGAAATAGACAGAAGTGCATGAGTAATCGGCTCGACTTCCGAACTTATTAAGGAATCCCTAATTTCTCTTTGAGGTTTACCGGAGGCAAAACCGTCACGTTTGAACCGCTGTGAGGATTGAGAGGAGTGTGACAATTTTTCATTTATAATTGGTGATTTATAGTTTATATCATAATTAAATATTTATTTGCAATATGCAAGAAGCAATGGACAATGAAAACCATTAAGACTATAATTGCCAGTTTTGTGTTAAAATTAGATTTATGAGTGTGCAGTGTAAGTTTTTTGTGATGTCAAGTCTTCTGCGATTAGTTGTCGCAGTTGCATCCATTTAGCTTTTACTATGAGTATTAAGGTCAGCAAACAAACGGTTTTGATTAAAACAAAAGCGTTATTTTCGTAACTGAATGAGTTATCAGATTTTGAAGGTAAGCTATAAAATTTATGTCTTAAAAGGAAACTAGATTATTTGGTTAGCAAAAGACAGTTGTTATTTGAACGTGCTCCAGACAGTAACTCGTGCTTAGTTTATATTTCTCTCTGAATTTCTTTTAAACTCTGATTTTGTTGCTGGTTAGGGTAAGTCTTGAACATTTTGTACGAG
The DNA here is from genome assembly GCA_027743725.1 of Rambutsinella grinnellia. Classification (NCBI taxonomy): domain Eukaryota; kingdom Metazoa; phylum Arthropoda; class Collembola; order Entomobryomorpha; family Entomobryidae; genus Rambutsinella; species Rambutsinella grinnellia. The sequence goes on along the minus strand of JAHZMU010002867.1, from coordinate 4,091 downwards.
TCCACATACCCATTACTTTCCATAGTCGCCATTTGACAGCTTGAGCATAGCTCGACTACGACTGTCATTTAGAATTTCGTGTGGGCTACAAAGCAAACGTCAACTCAAAGTTTTTGCAGATGTTTTCAAAGTTAACGTTGGTCAAAATTGTTTGCATGCAAAAATGCATAATTGCGATTGGTATGCATTATCCGGAGTAGTATTTTGCTAACTTTAAACACGTAAGCTCGTTCCAAATAAATATAAAAGGGTTTTCTAAAAACGGGCTTATAAAATTAATTGCTAGATTGCATAACATAGTAAATTAACCAAATAATATGTATTCCACGTGTAATGAACCACGAAAACATTAATTACAAAACCAGATTAATTAATTCTTTAAAATACGTAATATGCGTTTGGAAAAATTTCCTTTTTTTAAACTTTAAAGCGATTCTGTCTTTCCAAGAATTAAAAAGGCTTTCTTGGAACGATCATCGCCGACTATTTACTCGTATATGAAATAGTCCCATTGTTTTGCAAACGACTCGAGGAAGTATGAATTAACAAAAAATCAAAAAAAGTAATTAGATTAGACATAAAGAAGACCGCATTCGTAGATTCGTGTTATATCGAAGGCACTCTTTTGATTATCATTCAACGATTAAGTATTTTATGAGGTGTTAGAAAATTGTTATTCAGATCGTTTTTCAGTTTACCACTTTAACTACTTCACTCTAATTAATTCATATGTAAAAAGATATTCATCCTTATAGTCCCTACTCAATAATACGCACGAACTCAGGATTCATGACTAGCCTTAAAAATTTCAATTGGATTTTTCGCTGGCTTTTTATTGCCTTTTGTTTATAGAAATCGAGATACCCTTCGGCTTGTTTATGAAACGAATGGCTAATTTTATATTTAATGAGGGAGAGTGGCATTAGTTTCAGAGGATAATTTATTTAATTTCACAAGTGCTGCCGATTTTATGCTACTTGAAATTATTCTTCTTTAACGTACCGCATTTCCGGATTGATTCTAGTAGTCAGTTGCGAGTTTAATTATTTCCCACCTGCCATCTTTTCCAGGTAAAGCCGAGTCATTCCTTTACTGATTGATAAGGAGTCATCGTAATTAGCTGTTGCTGATATTATATAGTTTTAAATTGCTTTGAACTTTATGCTGAGAGATACGCAGGTGCATGTGAATTCCTTCATGCGCAACCCTATTGTTATCATAAACACGGCGTCTGACATGAGTGCATGCGTTGAAATTCTTTGAATGGACATGGTCAATGATCAGTTGACTGGTTCATCATCATTTCTAAGTCGCATTCCAAATGCTAACGAAGTATGAAGCCTGGATCTTGTCATAATTCAGAATATTATAAAGTGAATTCGTCTTCCTTAAGATTTGCATAATATTCATCATCAATATTCAGAGTTGTAAGAAATGTGTAGAATTTTAATTTCGAAAAATATTCAGAAACTTTAAACTTTTTTGTCCTGTCAGTGTTTTTAAAGCTTGAGGGCTCTTCATTTGTTTGTTGTGACTGTTCTTAAAGTCTAGGGTGTAGTCTAGACTGGAGTTTAAATCATTACAACCCGTTTCCCTTGAAACTTAAAATTGTAAGTTGCTGCTTGCTCTTCAAAACTTGCATGCAAAGAGAAGCTTTTACTTACTTGATTATATCATTTTTATATGCATATTACACGTGAGTTTAAATCATATATAGTCGATGACGACAGAGGAAGCATTGCCGCAGCCGCAGAAATTGCAGGGTGCAGCGCAAAAAAAGCATTTTAAGTGCTGGATGCAGAGGCGCGGCTATCATGCTGGATAGAAAAATTCATTTCCAGTTTCACCAACATTTCTTATCGTCACGAATACCGACTTCAATGCAGAGTCAGTGGCTAATATGCACCGTAATTGCATGTCTTGGCGAGCATAATCGAACATGGCATACAGCACTTTCTCAGTCGTTCTTTTAGGTGCACAAAGTAAAATATTTCCTTCGTTTTACTCTCTTTTGACTTTTACTCATTCACACTTTTCCGAGTCAAACATAAATCCGATGAACATGCTAGTATTAATGTTATCTTATCGATGAGTATTTTTCGGTGTTTTCATCATTAATGCATAACTTCTTTACTTTATAGAATCGATATGAACACCACTCTCCTCCCTTTGACAATGACTAAATCAAGTTATTTACAAAGTGCACAATGGCTGATTAGAAAGGGTAAACAATTAGCAACTCGTGCCTATTACGTATTAAACATATCCGCATCCCATTTATCAAAGACACGCCTCATTATGTCTTTTTAATACAGGGTCTAATAATACGGATATGTTTCAGACATATTAAGTTGTTCACAAATCATTCCAGCATCAAAGTTCAGGGTCATATTAATCTGCCATGTAATTCCGGCTTTATAGGAGGACTCATCTGTCGCCAACTTGTGATTAAACAATTTACCTGTCCAGAAAATGTTTTAAAAACCAAAAGTTTATACTATCGTCATCCCCTAATTGAGAGGGAAGTAGACTTGTCTTCCTGTGTCCAGTCAAGTTGAAACATAACTTGCTACACATGAAATGAAAATGAGGCATCAATCTTACCAAAAATATCTAAAATGCTTATGCGATGACGTACATTTGTAAATACACGTGCATAGTTGGTACAGACTACTGGATTTTACTCGTTTAAAAAATTAGTTTGGACACCTTTTAAAGTCCATTATCCCATGTAGGTATGACGGAAACCGCAACCGCGCTGTCTCTTTTTTATAATTTGTTTCAAATTTTATAGTAATAAGTGGAATGACGCAATTTGTCAACCTGATAGATTGAGTATCTCCAATTTAGAAATTAATTTAGAATTTATCGAGTTATTATTTGTATTTCATGAGGTGGTCTGGTTCAGTGCTGGAATTGCAGCGTTCGGTGTTGGAACAAGTGGCGAAATAGTTGTGGTTTTTTAACTAACCTCTCTCAAGACTCTAAAGAGAAGTGAAATAGCTTGTTTTACTTTTACTGTTTTATCGCTAAAAGCAGGTGAGTGTTTAATCAATTAGGTTCTTTAACAGTTTAAATAGTAGGACAAAGAAAGGTTTACAAAGACAATAGCTAATTTGAGCCTTAGTATTAGCGGCCCATCACGACTTCGTCATTTTCTTCTAAACTATCAACACCTGAAATTTCTTAGGCCATTTCAAGCGTTGTGAAATACAGTGAAATATGATAGTCTTTTCTAGAATTGGAGAGCTCGTGTTTTGTGTTGCATTACCTTGATAATGTCACGTAATGCACTGGAGTGACTCGAAGAAGAAGCACTTTTGGTTATTAATTCAACCATTACTTGGTTAGGGAAACATTGCTCATAAAAATAGCCTCGTGTAAGTAGATCATGTACAATACTAATAAAATTTTATGTTTCCACTCTGTTCGAAACCGGTATCAAATCTTAGATATTATTTTCCCATGAACGAGCTAAGTCATTTCTTCCTTTTAGTTTTCTTTCCATGTCTGACCACCAAAATAGGGTTTTTACTATCCTGTCTAACTAGAGACGTAGTATTGTTGACAAGGGAGTAGTGTGCCAATCCATATAACTAGTTTCGTTTTACTACTTTCTGTGAGAAATTGGAGTAGTATGAATTTGAACTAGTTTTCCGAAAGCCAAGAGTTGTCGAGATCTTTCATAGTCTTTTTATCTTGTCTTTTCTTGAATACTACACATTTTTGTGATGACTGCCGGGTGCCGGCTTTAATTAATTATCGTAGCCAATGCATCCAAGCTGTAAGGTTGCTGACACTTCTTGTGTGGAATAGAAGCTGAATCATTTTCTCATCGTTTACTGAGTAGGTCGACATAATTCCCATAACATATCATTTTGATTATTTCATGTGTGATATCATCACTTCATCTTTGACGTAACAAGTTTTAAAGGAAAAGCTATGTATAGTGTTGATATTACTTAAAAATTCTTCGTTTCTTTAAATAATGTTGGTGCAAACCCGACTTAATTAGAGTTGTAGTATGTCTTCCACCTGAAATTCCCACGTATTTCCCTGAAGTATTCTTAACTTGTTCATCTTCTCGATTG